>WUAT03475447.1:0-15818 GCA_010015005.3 Ulmus americana
ACAAGGGTATAAATGTTTTAATGCCTATTTTAGGCCAACATAATATACCAAAATCAACATAATATCCCAAAATCTATATAATATCTCAAAATTCATATAAACGAAACTCATTAACAAATATACATTTCTCAAAAGCAAGAAATATAATCTCTAAACTCCATCAAAACACATATCTATCTCAAAATATCCCTAAAAATCTTAAATACAAGTTTAGAAAGTCATACCAACTAGTTGGAAAGACAAAACAACCGAGATGAAGGGGTGGGGCGGTGGCGAGAAGGAGGGGAGAAATGAGGAAGAAAGGGTTCTGCCCAATTTTAACATGCTACTCTATAGCAGTGACACATGTCGTTGCTATAAGTTAAAAATGTTGTTGCTGTAGACTAGATTTTTTAATCTATAGCGACGACATGGTACGAAAAATTTCACCGCCTTAATTTGACCTCGAAGACCAAAAAACATTTAGCGGCAATAGTTATATATCTCTATAGCAACGACATTAGATTTTTATTGGAAATTTTCCTGCCTAATTTTCCCTCGAAATGAACAAAAAATTTAGTTGCGAGATATTACCCTCTATAGCAAACACATATGTCAGTGCGAGAAAATTTAGTGCCTTATTTTGTCTCAAAAATATAACAAACGTTGTGACGACTCTGTACTTGTTTGCAAGACATATTGTCGCTATAGTGTTCCTGGGAAAAAAACTTTCTGCCAAATATTTTTCTCGAATCAGGAAACCCTATAACAGCGACCTATTAACGACGACATAAGAAGTCGTGATCTATAGCGACGACTTCTCATGTCGTTGCTAATGGGTTGCAGCTATAGACTTTTTCCTTATGGGGCCTTTACTTTTGAAAACTAGGGGGTACCAAAATGTGATTTTTCTTTAAGTCTGTGTTTTTTTTTTTTTTTTTTTTTTTTTTAGAATTAATTTAATTCTAAGGTAAAAGATGATTAGTTTAAAATGCAAACATAATAAGTTGTAAATGGTTTAGTATACAAGTTAAAAAAAAAAAAAAGTGGGAACATTAAATAATTAACAAGTTGAATTGAAGTGGTATGAATATAATGCAAACGTAAATAATTATAAAGTTGGTTGATGTAGTTTCCATAAAGCTAGGTTAGTAACTCTTAAAACTAGAACTTCAATATATATGAATTTTTATTTTATTTTCATCTTATTTTGTTCCTAGTCAAGTGTATTAACTAATTCTCCTGATTTTGTTTATAGTATGGCAAACAATAATATTGTCCCAACTGCAATAGTTCGCCAACTTCTTGACAAAGATAACTACGACGATTGGAGTGTTCAGGTGGAAACCTATTTACTGGCTCAAGATCTCTGGGACGTTGTGGAAGCTTATCCGACTCCATTTCCTAGTGAAGCTAAAACTAAAGCAGATAAGGCTTGGTATAAAAGGAATGCTGCTGCTCTTCATGCTATCCATATTTCCTGCTCTTCCGATACATTTAATGTGATTAGAAAGATACGTTGGGCCAAACATGCTTGGGATACCTTGGCAAACAATTTTTCCCATTCCTCAAGTGAGATTGAATCAGAAAACCTCATTAACAATGATCCAGCAAGTAAGTATCCCTCTCTGCAATTTTGTCTTTGTACTTAATTAAAGTTTGCATTAGCCAAACAACAAAATCCATCCAAACTTCAAATACACCTTTTACATTTTATAATTTAATATATAATTCGTAATATCTAAATAATATTATTCAATTATATTTAACTATTTTAATTCTAAAAATAAATTTAATTGAATTTTATTTTCATCCATACTTAGAATTGGAATCACTTTTACCCTATAATGCAAAAAGTATTCAAGTATACATACCAAAAAGTTCAAAGAAATGTGAAAAACTTACTTTTTTTTTTTTTTACAAAGAAAGAAAGATAGGTAGAGGGTAGACAGTTGCTCTTTCTATTTCTTATTTTATACTATGTAATTTTTTTCTAAATTTTTTTATTTGTCTCATAAAAATTTAATTTTGTATCTATACACTTTGAAATTTTAGTTTAAACTTTATTTATTTTTAAAAAATTTACTTTATGCCATTCCTAAATTTTAATCTGACTTCGGCCCTTTTCAGACCATATGCACACATTTTATTTGAGATGTTATTTGGAGTAAAAATCATAAAAGTTAATAATACAATTAATGTATTGGTTTGAAAAAGTTTCTTCTTTTGACCGAAATTTGAAAACATTTCTTGGACTTGCGGATGAAATTGATTTTGATTGATTTTTAAGAAATAAATAAAATAAAAAATATAAAAATAAGAATTTAAATGATCATCGCTAATGGGTATTAATAATCAAATTGTTTTAAATATTTATAAAAATTATTTAATGACATTTTTTAAATAAAATATGAGCATTTATTTGCCCAAAAAAATAGAGCATTTATTGTTATACCAAATAAATAAATAAAATAAAAAATAAAAGTTTTACATGTATGCCCCTGAAATTAAAAAAAAATTCTTCATTTTTTTTTCCTTTGCCTTTCTCCCCCTAAATTTAGTTTCAACTCCTTCCTGGTTGTATTTGTATTCCACTATCCAGTGAGCACTAGTTTCTTTTATAATTTCATGTATTCTATTTAAATTTTTTGGTTTCAATATTTTTTAGTCTGTAAAGATTACAAATGAACAGTAAGTTGGAGGAGTTTACTGACCATTTTAAGAGTTGAGGGGGTATTGGAGCCAATTAATTAAAATTAAAAACTAATTAACTAAAACTAATCAAATCAAATCAAATCTTCTCCTTTTTATTTATTTATTTGAATTTTGAACTTTGCTTCTATTTTCCACTATTTTTTCTTTTTTTCTCTCCTTCCTCGACTTGGACTTCTTCTATCTCCTTCTTCCTCCTTCTCCTCCTCCTTTCTTCTTCTTCGCTTTTTATAATTGTTTTTGTTTGGAAGCTAATATATATATTTATATATCCATTGTATATATTACAATTAAAACTTAATTCCAAGTATAATGACAAAATAATTAAATCTCTTTTTTGTTTTGGCAGTGAGCGATGAGTACTTGCCCGGGTACATGTTTTTCTTCAATGATTTGGGAGAAGGTAACTGGGAAGATGTAGAACGATTCCTTACTCTACATCAGGAAGCAGTGAGAGTTAAAAGTCCAAGCTACGGCAGGACTGCTCTCCACGTGGCAGTCACTTTTGGACATTTGCATATTGTTGAGGAGTTGGTCAAGTTAATGAGTGCAGAAGAATTGGAAATAAAAGATGATGATGGCTTCACCGCATTTCTGATTGCGGTAGATAAAGGAAACATCCCCATGGCAAAATGCATGGTAGAGAAGAATGCTAATTTACTTGGCATTAGGAAACAAAGAAAAACTATTCCAGTCCTGAGTGCTATTTATTCTGGTCAGAAGGAGATGGCTCGTTATTTGTATTCTCTTACAGTGCAGCAACAAGTTTTACTAGAAAATAACGGCGGGATCGGTGCTGCCCTCATTGTCGGTTGTATCTATTACTCCATGTTTGGTAAATACAAAGTGCTTTTGTAGTTTTCGTATAACCAAGCTTTTGCATGCATGATATATACTTTTATGTTTCTCATCTTCATTTGCTAATGTTTCAATTACGTATAGATATTGCCATGGATTTGATAAAGCGTCACCCGCATTTGATCATAGCTAAGGACTTTTGGGGGGGAACCCCAGTTGCCGTACTAGCAGATCAACAAGCTTTATTTCTAAGTGGATTTCAACTTGAATTTTGGCAATGGTGGATATATAACTGTAAGTACCCATTTAACTTCTCTTTCATATTTTTCTCATTTCTTACTTTTACAAAATAATAATAATGATCCACCAAATTAGAGGGAGATTTATTGGGCATGTTTGAATCATGAGTATTTGACCATAGTATTTATGGGGGATTTATATGGCTAATACTTATATATCTAAAATAATCCTAATTAAAATTCAAGAAAAATTGAATAATTTTTTTCACTATATATTAAAATTCAACTATTATATATTATAACTCAACCTCATATTTTGTGAATAAATGTGTATATTTTTCAATAAAAAGGTGCTATAACTTAATATGACAATAAATTTAGAAGCTCGTATTTAAGTAGGGTATTTAGTTAGAGTATTCTAGCAATAGATATATGTTTGGTAAATGATTTAAATAGAGTATTAAAATAGTGAAAAATAAAAATAGTTGTTTGGTAAAATATATAAATAGAGTATTAGAATAATAATAATAAATATGAATATATGTTTGGTAGATTATGCAAATAGATTATTTGAATTTAATATATATATTTTTTATTTTTTTAAAGTGTATATTCTTTTTATAAATATTTTTTAATTGTGATTTTTTTTAAATAATGAATTTAATTTTTAATTATTCTTTTAAAATCTTATTGTTGATCTTTTAATTCAATTAATTTTTTTAATTCTAATTTTTTTTTAAATCAAACATTTGGTTTGATAAAATTTGCAAAATTATAAGCTTAAAATATTTAGTAAAAGATTTGTAGCGGTTCAAAGTGTGCTTTTGTTTGAGAAAAGTTGGTAATTTTAACTCAAACACAAAAGAGTTTGAGATAACATAATATATGTAATTAAACTCAGACAAAATAAATTTTCTTAATTGAGATTATAGTCATTCCGTATCCTGCTAGTACGTAGTCCATTTCGAAATACCTCATACTATTTGTATCTTTGATTTCACATTCTTCGTTATCATCATTTTCCTTACTATATTAAATACCTCAATCTCCTACACTTTCGTTGAAGTATTGGATTACCTTCCACTGATATCTTAATTGTAGCTAGCTTTATGTGTAACTTTCGGTATTAGCAGAGTATTTGAGCAATATTTCAAATGGATATTTGAATAGCCTTTAATATTGAAATAACTCAATAGACTATTTGAGCGGTATTCCAAGGGCATAGGAAATAAACGTTGATAAACAATACGAAATAAGAAAAACTAAAAATTAGGTAGTATGAGTAATGTTAAATACAATTTAATTAAAAAAACATATTGATACAACTGTATATGACTTCGCTGCATGCACACAAATAGATTAAAAAAACATGGGTAAACTGGTGGGAAAAAAAAGTAATTAATTTTGCAAATCTATAGGGATATTGTATTTTATCTTCAAACTCAAAATTTTAAGTTTTTTTATTATTATTATTATTTTTTATTATGGGGCTTATGTGGCACCTACATTATTAAATTTCAAAAAAACTTTCTTAAATTTCGAATCTAGGAATCCAACCCCTCCGGCTAACCCATAAACTTAAGATATTCATGTACAAAGCACACAATATAAATCGTATATACAGAGCGTAGAGATATATAATTACCTTAAATGACGCCGCTACATAAGCTTGCTGCTTTCTTATGTACAAAGCACACAATATAAATCGTACATGCAGAGAGTAGAGATATATTATTACCTTAAATGACGCTGCTACATAAGCTTGCTGCTTTCTTATGTTCTATCTTTATATTACAAAGTATGTACCACTTTCACTCTATATTAGTATAATATTGTTCGCTCATTGAGTTTAACTCTCATAATTTTACTTTTGGACTTTATCCAAAAAACCTCGTACCAATAGAGGTAATGTTTCATACTTATAAACTATAGATTATTCCCACTTGTAGCTAATGTGGGATATTTAACACTCCCTCTCAAGTTGGGACTATATTAACTAACTTGACATTAATGGGATTTTAACATTCTCCCTCAAGTTGGAGCTTACCAACTTGACAACAACATGCTAGCTCAATGAGATTTTAACACTCCCCCTCAAGTTGGAGCATATCAACTTGACAACAATATGCCAGGCTCAAGATCACACTTAGCCTATTAGGTAGTTCAAATGGGTCTACACATGTCCACAGCTAAGAGTCTACTGGAACCTGGCTCTGATATCATATTACAAAGTATGGACCACCTCCACTCCACATTGGTATGATATTGTCCACTTATTGGGCTTAATCCTCATGGTTTTACTTTTGGACTTTACCCAAAAGACCTCATACCAATAGAGGTAGTGTCTCATACTATTTAAACTCTTAGCTGTGGATATGTGTAGACCCCTTTGAATTGCCTAATGGGCTAAGTGTGATCTTGAGCCTGACATGTTGTTGTCAAGTTGAAATGCTCCAACTTGAGGGGGAGTGTTAAAATCCCATTGATGTCAAGTTGGTTAACATAGTCTCAACTTGAGTGATAGTATTAAATATCCCACACTGGCTAAGAGTGGGGATGATCAATGGTTTTCAAGTTGGAACCTCAATCTCTCTCCAAAAAGGCTTTCCATTCAATTTGTAACATGGTATTAGAGGCTCAGAGCCATGCCCCAATGGGCTCTTAGCCGTGGACATGTGTAGACCCTTTTGAAATGCCTAATGAGTTAAGTGTGATCTTGAGCCTGGCATGTTATTGTCAAGTTGGTATGCTCCAAATTGAGAGGGAGTGTTAAAATCCCATTTATGTCAAGTTGGTTAACATGGTCTCAATTTGAGGAAGAGTGTTAAATGTCTCACATTGGCTAAGAGTGAGGATGATTCATGATTTATAAGTATGAGACACTACCTTTATTGGTATGAGGTCTTTTGGATAAAGTTCAAAAGTTAAACTATGAGGGTTAAGCCCAATAAATAGATAATATCATACCAATATGAAGTGAAAGTGGTCCATATTTTATAATACTTTATATCCTCAAAACTAGTATAATATAGAAATTTCAAAGATTCTATTTATTTATATATATATAATATAAAAATCTCAAGGATTCTTAACACCTTCATCATCTTCTCCATCATCACTATGGCTTAAAATATTATACTCTTATTGTTGCTTTACGATATTCCATTTTATGGCTTAAAATGTTATACTCTTATTGTTTGCTTTACGATATTCCATTTTTATGGGCAACTATTTTATGCAGCAAGTGCAAGCATATATAGTAACAATAACAATCATAAATTCCGATAGAGAAAAAAATTGACCTCAAATTGCGACCAATCCCAGTTCGCCTTAGAGACCAGCAAAGGCTTTTCCCTTGAACTGGGGGAGGCCAAATTTTTTCTCTGCCGAAATTTATGATTGTTATCATTACCAGATCATATTCATAATTTGTGCTTGCACTTGCTGCATAAAAATAGTTGCCCGTTTAATGGAATATCGTGAAGCACACAATAAGATCATAATATTTTGAGCCATAGCAAAGAAGATGAAGAAGGTGTTGAGAATCTTTGAGATCTCTATATTATACATACTTATAAATAGAATCTTTGAGATTTCTATATTATACTAATTTTGGGGGTATATAAAGTCTTTTCCAGTAAAAAAAAAGTATAAATTCTTTTACCATTAAATGTAATTGTAATGGTTTATTTGGCAATCATCAGTGGGTATGATGGAATTTAAAATATGACAGACGGCTGAGATGACTCATAAATTCAATCTATAAAGTTAGAATATGAGAAAGCAGCAAGCTGATAACAATAATAATATTGGTATAATATTGTGAATAATAATAGTAAAGATAATAGTAATGATAACACTATCGCAACAGTAATAGTCATGATAATTTATGGTACTGACAATAGTAATGATAAAAATAAATTAATAATTATAATTATAATGGTAAAAGTAATTACAATTGTAATGATAATAGTAATGATAATAGTAATATAATGTCTAATATAAACTAATTAAATTAAATTAATCTAATTAAATAATAAAAAAAATTAAAAAATTAAAATATTACTATTGTACCAAACACCTATCGTGTTCAAATATTCAGATTACCCTGATCAAAATCAAGAGTCTAGAATTAATATATATATGAAGTAGATAATTAATATTTTGGAGAGAAATAATTTCGAAAAATGATATAATTTAACTAACTCTCAATGGATATAGTCATTGAAAATTTTCTAATTTTATTCATTTGAGTCTATATATTTTTATTGGCAGGTTTGTATGTACCATCTCAACATGCAACGGATCATGTATATCTAAACATCCCAAATGATGGTGAGGATGTCACAAGTAATAAATGGAGTACTAAATTTATGTTTGGTGAGTATAATTCTGCTCAAATTCTTATTTATCATTTATATATACACATTTATAAAAATGTCAGAAAAATATAATGACAAATTAAAATTTTGAAAAATATTATTTTTTGTATTTTTCAAGATTAAAATGCCCTATGTTTGTAAAGTCAATTAGTAGTTGCTTTTTAAATTAAAGTCAACCAATAGTTGATTTTTAATATGTTCTTAAAAATCTAGTGGTTGAAAATGGCTATTTTTTGGTCGATTATTGAAAATCTAACTGGTAGTTGTTTTTTCGAAACAAGAAAGATGATGATAAAATTGTCTTAAACATGATAAAAATAAATAAACATTGTGATATAAAACAAAAACAAACTGGGCCTAATTTTCTCGGGAAAACTACAGGAATGCCCCTAAAATGAGGTATCAAAACATTTATACCCTTGTTTTACATTCATTATAAATGTGCCACTTTTTAACCTATTTTACACTTCTATAAAATGATAAATTATAAAGAAATTTATATACTAAAATAGATGATTCTGAATATAGAGGATAAAAATATATTTTACATTTAAAAAAAATACAACTATAATAACTTTTAAGTTTTAACACGGCGTGCAGATGAAATGGGTCAAGCAAAAAAGGAATATAGGGTGTAATTTCCTCAATTTTCTCCTCTTGGGCTATATATTTTTGTTTTTCATTTTATAGCAACTATGTTTTTAGAGGGATGTGCCTTGGTTGGTCATTTAAAAAAATTCTCTTTGAACCAGTCAACGTTGCGAGACGCATTTCAATTTGAACACCCAAAAAATAATAATAATAAAAGATGGCATATCTAGCCTAACTATGTCAAAAAATTTAGAGTAGATCATCCATGTACTTTGGTAGCTTATGATTTTTAACCTCGGCCTTTTTCTTCTATCATCCATGTACTTTGGGAGCACAACTACCATCATAATGTCTTGAAATTAAATAAAAAATTAACACATCTACGATCTACCCCTTTGTCAAACTGCAGTCAAAATTAGCATCGGAAACAACTACTTGACTTTCTTTATTCTATATATAAGATTGTTTTTTCATATTATTCTTTTATTTATTTGTATAATTACTAAATCATTCTTTTATTTTTTTTAAAGGATACTCGTTTAATTTTTATATATAATTGGAGATAAAAACAAAAAAAATAAAATAAAATGGAATTGCAAAGTAAATAAAAAAGGGACAGAATTGTAAAGAAAAATATTAAAAGAGGATGGGGATAAAAATAAATGGAGTTTTCTAAATATCAATATTACATATAATTGCAAATAAAAAAATTAAAAATAAATAAAGAGAAAAAAGGGAAAAATTGACATTTTACATCCCTTTCCTTCTCTCCCTCCCGACCAAACACCGAATTAAGTCTATTCTTCTTTTGCATTTCCTCCACCCCTCCCCCTCACTCTACCTATCCTCGTACCAAACACTGTTTTAGAACTATGTTTAGTAGAGTGGAAGAGTAAGAGGAAAGAAAAAGATGGAAAGATTGTAGAAAAGAAAATGCAAAAATTATTGTTTGGAAGAAAGGAAATTTAGAAGGAAAAAGATAAAAAATCATCTTAATCCATCCAACTTTGGAAAGAAAAGATAATTGATAGGCAGCCTACTTCGAATTGCTGGATTTGAGGGTTGGGTCACAGGTTCAAGTTTGAAACTTGGGAAGATATTTTTTAAATTTAATAATCTGGGAACTATAGGTTCCATAACAAAGAGAAAAATAAAAAATAATTTTGATAGGATTTACAATTCCTTTTTTAAATACATAATGAAAGAAAATAAAAAATAAAAAAACTCATTTATTTCTAAGCACAATTTTTTTTTTCTTCTTATATAACTTTAAAGTAATTTTTTCACAATTTTTCTTTCCTCTTATCTTTAATCTTTTTCTCCTACAAAAAACAACACAATATACTTTTATTTTCATTTTTTTCCCCATTCACCTTGATTTTCAACCACATCGTTTTTCCATCCTACCAAACATATACAACCCTAATTATTAATAGTTTTTGTTTGTTCATACAAGAATATAATTGTAAACTTATTATATTCTAATTCACCTTTGTTTTATTTATTTATTTTTTCCCCATTTTCGTCGCCTTCGTTCATTCATTCCTTTCAATTTTTTATTTTTATTTTTTTATCAAACATACCTTTAAAATTCTAAATTAATTTATATTATATCTGTTCAAACGACAATTTCACCAATAAATTATTGGTAATTTCCTTCTTTTTTATTTTATTTTATTTTATTTATTCCTATTAAATTGTGGGTCTTTATTATCATATATCATAATATATATAAATATATGAAAATTGTCGAGGAAATTACACCCTATACCGCCTTTTCCCTGACCCATTACATTTGCATACTTTTTTAAAAGTTGTTACATTTGTATCTTTTTTTTAGAGTAAAATACGTTTTTACCTCTCAGTCCAAGTTGAAAATATTTACATTTTCTCTGATTATGTAAACAATTATTTATATATTTTCTGATTATGTAAACAATTATTTATATTTTTATTATATTATAGAGGGGTAAAATGGGTTTAAAAAAAAAGAAGTGGCATATTTGAAATGGACTTTAAAAAGGGGTATAAACTTTTACATGTCTCATTTAAGGGGCATTCTTGTAATAGTAGGAATTTTTGTTTTACAGTACCGGTAGATATTTCATTACTAAGTTTTCAATCACATTATTATATTTTTTCACGTAAAATTTTGTTGTAATTCGAGTTTTCATTTAAGAGATATAATAGATTTTATATTGACTATAATATATAGCTCTTTTTACTGACCGCAAATTTTGATAGAAATTATGTTATAGTCAATATAAAATCTATTATATCTTTTAAACAAAAACTTAGAAACTCGGATTATAACAAAATTTAATAGGGATATTTTTAAGACATTAGCAAACAACATACTCAAAAATCGAAAATATGATGTGGTTATAAATTTATTGATGAAATACCTACCGATAAGAATATAAATAAATAAAATCCCTACTATACAACACCACCCGCCCGCCAACCCCCACAATTCACCGAATTTGATCAGAATATGTTATATGAACTGATAGTAAATTTAAAAATTTAATATTTGTTAAAACATAGTTAACATCGCATTTTATTATACAAATGTAGGCATCGAGCATATATATAAATTGAAAGTCATCCATACTCAAGCAGCTGAACTCTTAAGTGTCATGTGCAAAGAGATAAAAACTTTGGATGAGAACAAAATTATAGAAGCTCGACTCGCTAAGGCAATCGAAAAAGCCGCTCGTTCAGGAACCGTTGAGTTCATCACAGAAATATCAAAAGCCTTTCCGAAGACCATGTGGACTAATACTGTTCTATTCAATGTGTTTGAGTTGGCTATTCAATATCGCCAACCAAAAGTTTTCAGCCTTATACATGGGATTGATTATAAACAAGCAATATCAAGACTTAGAAATTCCAATCGGGAGACCCTCTTACACGTTGCAGGATATATTGCAAGTTCAGAGAAACTTAATCAAGTTGCTGGAGCAGCTTTACAGATGCAAAGAGAAGTGCAGTGGTTTAAGGTAATAATTTTTATAAAAGCTCTCTCTAATTATTTTGACTACATGCAATTTCTGTAACTTCTGCAAATTTCTAATCCAAACCTTCACTTAATATGACTAACAACAAAAGTAGTTTCATAATCTTCTAAGAATTCGGATGAAAACAGAGGGGACAAATGGATACTTTCCTACAATAATATTATAGAAGGTTTATTCTACCTATGCTCCCCAACCTATAGGCTCTAAAGTAGTTTTATTTTCATTTTTTTTTTGTTGATTGTAATTTTATCTCCAATTAATTTTATATAAAATATGTGTTTTCGTCTTTTTAACTAACAAAATTTTAGTTTAGCTGTCTGTTTCACATATATTTGGCATATGGTAGTATCATAAAAGTATTTGAGAAGAAATTTTATAATTTGATAGCTTGATTTAAATCAAATTTAGTCATTTTAATTGAAACAATAAACTTTTCCATCTTAAAATTCAATGAAAACAAGCTATTAATTGAGATAATTTCTTTCAAAATACACTTGAGCATACTAAGTTCAAGATACATTCGGAATTAATGGATAAAATAAATTTTTGTCAGTTAAAAAGACAAAAATGCACATTTTAGATGAGGTGGGAAATAAAATTGCAAGGAAAAAACATTTTAAACAAGACTGTTTAAAACATGTTAGATTGAGGATTTTGGGTACAATAAACTTTTTTATATAAAAACAATCAATTAAATGGAGTGAGGGAACGAAAGTGGAAGGGAGATAGCTATGTAGGGGTTATTTTTTTCATTCAATAGTACTTTAGCATTTACCCTTGATTTTGTTGATGTTAAACTAGAGGTGCTAAAATGATATTTTCTTATAATTACATCGAGGAGCAAAATTTGACTCAAAATTTCTTCACTAATATCGAATATTTTAATATTTGGGATTAATGTTTGTCAAACTGAGCATGCAAAAAGCCTATAATACCATGGATTACTGTCAAGTCTTTTTACATACAATAGTTCATTGCCTAGGTTTTTTTTATTGACATAATATGATCTCATATATACCGCAACAAAAAGATTTGCCAGAAAATTTAAATATCTAATCAGAAAATACTTAACTGAGATAAAATAATGATAACATATATCCTAAAATAATTGTTTTCTTAAAAAAATTAAGATTGTACACTAGTTATCATTACCATTAGAAAAGATGAAAATTTAAAACTTTTGAACCAATGGAATATAATATTTCCTCAAACAAATATAGGAGGTGGAGTCAATTACTTCAGCGGGGACTCGAAGATCTCTTAACATCAAAGGAAAACTTGCTCGTGAAATATTTGCAGAAAGTCACAAGGATTTGATGATTGCCGGAGAAACATGGATGAAAAGCATATCATCTTCTTGCTCGTTTGTCGGGGCTCTCATTTTTACTATCATGTTTACTGCAGCATTTACGTTTCCCGGAGGAAACAATCAAAGTACAGGTTTTCCAATGTTTCTAGACAAGAAGTTGTTCAAGATCTTTATAATATCTGATGCCATCTCACTCTTTTCTTCAACAACTTCAGTGCTAACTTTTTTAGGAATCCTCACTTCACGTTATGCAGAAGAAGATTTTCTCATATCCTTGCCCAAAAAAATGATACTAGGCCTATTCACCCTTTTCCTCTCGATTGCAACTATGATGATATCATTTTGTGCTGCTATTTCTCTTTTGTTTCACAATCAATTATGGATTGTCGATCCACTCATTTTGGTAGCATGCATCCCGGTTACCTTATTTGCGTTTTTACAATTTCCTCTTTTAGTTAACATTTTCAGATCTACTTATGGGCCAAGCATTTTTGACAGAAAGGTCGAGAATTTGTTAGGTTGATTATTGTATTACTTGATTTGTATGAACTCCAACATTAATTTGACCATTGTTGAATTTCACCATTGTATTTCAGAAAATTTCTGCTTTTGTTTACTTGTAAACTTGTGCTGCTACCTAGGTTTTGCTATAATTATAGATCTTCTTGACGGCCAAAACTATTTAAAAATTCCAATTAGCTTGATGTATAAAAAGACAAAAATGCCCACTGTTCTAAATGATAATTAACCCAAAAAGTAAGCAAAGCTATTCTACCAAATAGAAGAAATGGCCAAAGACGTAGCTGAAATAGATGATATAAGACAATTTCGTACTGTTGCTCTCCATGTAGAAATTTTCTGCTGTACTGCTCCCATGACATTACATAATTGTAGTTAGAAACTTTCAGTTTGCCCTTAAAAAAATAAATAAATAAAAAAAAAAAGATATACTAGTAAAACCGAGAATGAGACTAAAAAATCATATTGTTTCCTGGGCCTGGTCATAATAGAGTTGGATTGACCAAACCTCTAGAGACGCAAAATGGATCATCTAGTTGGTTTTTGTTTTTTTTTTGTTTTTCAACTGTTCTATCAGAGACCCATCGCTAAAGACCAATAACGTGTTATATAGAACAAACATGGACAATCAAACCTCATGCCAAGAGTAGACTTTCCAATAATCTCCACAAGAGCAGGTTCCACTCCTGAAATGATGGAACCACTACTAAAAAAAAAAAAAATAGAAACCATGTTAGTAACACATAATCAAACTAAAATATACTAACACAATCAAAGTACTAACACAAAATATAATTAAAATGATCTATAAGTAAATTATCAATCCTATATTCTTCATCATCATGGTTTTTACCATCATTTATCTTCAACATACTCCACCTATTTACTCCGGATTTGGTTCAACTCCTTCATTGTGTAAGTTTCATTATCATCAATGAACACCTACGTACAAAAGTTTTAATGAAAAAAGATAATTAATTACTTACACCTTGAGTAAAATTTTCTATTTGGTCGTGTTTGTTAAATAAATTATTCATAAAATTCAAGACGTAGTATCCACATTTTTTATTCTCGTCTTGTTGAGAACACTTAAAAAAAAATGATAAAACCTCAAATTAATAAATTATTATTATAGTATTCTAAAAGAATGTAAAATTGGTTGGTGAAAATATTAAAGCTTACACACCTTTAGTAGAATCCAATCCAAGATCTTTTCCCCTGAGGACTTAGGGTTTTTTTTTTTTTTGGTCTCGTTTCTTCCACCTCGGCCCAAACCCTATAAGAAAATTCAATTGTATACTTTAGTTTGTTAGTAAACATATGATACTAAAATAACATTATATGATTATTACTTACGATTTTAATGTCCTTCAATTCATTTAATGAGTCCATCCAAAGCACTATGTTTTGTTGCAGAACTGTTAGAGCTAAGACTCAATGGCACCTACATAGCAAAATGTGTTAAAACTTGCCGCTTTAGTCATTTGGCCCAAACCTAAGTTAAAATATATTAAAAGGAACACCCTAAAATTTAATACACCAAAGAGGACCATATTTATTGTTAAGGATTAATCTCTTGTTTAATTAACTTATCATTAAAATAAAAAAAATAAAAAAAAGGAGGCTCGGCGGGAATGAAGAGGGCAGCACAAGTTTTTGCCAAAAATAGCAAAACAAAAACAGAGAGCACCCCCATTATCTTCAATTTTTCTTACCATCGGTGACTGGGTTTCGAGCAACCACTACTACAGAAAACAGAATAAAAATGGGGCCAAAACTCATACCGAAACGTTTAGAAATGGGGCGCGGATCAATTTCTAAACGTTTAGAAATCGGTCCGCGCCCCATTTCTAAACCTTAAACCTTTTTAAAACAAAAACTAAAATTTTTCAATTTCCCACGGGTTCCCAAAGCCCGTGATTCAAATTTGAGCGTACCTGTCAGAAATACCCATACATTTTTTGATCATAATATAATTTCTTGTAATTAATATAAAACAAATACTAATGTTTAAAACAAATTTCTTAACAAAAAAATGTTAAAATTAAAACACAAAAGCAAACTAAAATACTACTCATCATCTTCTAGGATGCCAACTTGTTGAATGTACGTTGCCCATTTACTCTGGATCTTGTTAATGTCGTCAATTGTATAACTTTCACAATTGTCAATAAAAGTCTAATTGAGAAATAATAGTTAAATTTAGTAAAAAATTTACTTGCAAAATTAATACCAATTAAATTAAGATAAAAAAACTTACTTCGGTCTC
>WUAT03475557.1:0-15812 GCA_010015005.3 Ulmus americana
ACGCCAAGTAATGTCCTCAAGGGGGCAGTGGATGCCAGGTCAAGTATGATGCCGGGAAGTGGCCACAAAAGACCAGGGATTTACTGGCAAGTTTGGGCCCTGTGCTGACACCCTTGTCCTTATTAGGCCACCTCACCCACTACCTCTGCAATGACTGCCATACCTGCCGAAGCTGCCCTTTAATGATAATGGCCAATAACTACCTATTTATCATGTTATACTTTGTACAAGGAAAACCCAATATATAAGGGTAATTTTCTTTCTCACCAAGAGAGATTATGACATTACAACATAAAAACACTACTGTCAACACCTAAGAAATACTATAATTTCTCCTTCTTCTCTCTAAGATTTACCACTTCCCCCAAATCTCGGGAAGTGGCCAAACTAGGGAAGAACATCTTTTGTAACCTTCAAAGGCAAGCTAATACCAAACACCAGTGGACATAGGCCATCTTTTTTAGGCCGAACCACTATATATCAAGTCTCCATCTTTCTTTTTCTTCTACTTTTATCATTTATTAATGTTCCGAGAGTTATTATTTGATTTATACAAGTTTGGGCAAAATTTGCACTAACACTAGGGTTAGATACATTTCAGTGTATTGACAATATTTGATTATGTAAGTAAGAAATTTTATTTCATGCTATTAAAATGTGTCATATTTATGTTCATTTTTTAAATATATGCAAGTAAACTAGATCTCATAAACTATGTTATTCAAACCTTGAATTAAGCATATGAGGGGTTCATATGTGGAAAGATACAATATCAAGGATATACTTTAAATAAACAATCCGCAGTCAATGAAATAAAGCTGGACACTTTATTCATGTCAAGATTGTAATGAATCTATATCTCATTGGGGAGATAGCTTATCTTGGCCGTCAAAGTTAAACTCTAAGATAGATAATTAATGTATGTCCTAGTGGTGGATGCACATTGGCCCACGACCTAAATTGGAATTGATTTAACATATCCATTTAATCTAATCAAGTCGTTTTAATAATCATACATGTATTTCATCTTAATCCTAAAATAAATTCATGTCTTTGTGCTTGCAACTTATGTCTTTTGATAAACTAAGGATTAAGCCACTATGACAGTAGGTTAATATTCTTGTATGTTGGAGACATGACTTGTAAATGATGGAGTGTGATTCATAGATAGAATCCCTGGCTCTACCTTAAAAGAGTTAAGGTTATCATTTTAAGGAATCATTTGGGTTAATATAAAATAAAAGAGATCTCGATCATTTGAGCATTTGTTCTTGAAATAATATTCTATTTTATAAACAGGGTTATTCCGATATAGAATGATTGAACTTAAGATAGAATGATCGATGACATAAAATGGAATAGACCTTGAGTCAATATGGATAACTATTACATAAATGATTGATCGTGGATCAAAAGATTTTAGATCTTTTGTAATTACAGTATAAAATAATGAGTGCAACTTTGGGTTTATAGTGGAGTAATTCCAAAGTTAATAGTCAATAGAAAATTGATTTAGAGTTGATTTGTCTATATTATTTGAGCTTGATTATCTATACCCAGCGGGTCTCTTTGCTAACTCAAAACTCCTAAATCAAAGACTTTAGAATAGTGAATCGGGGACAATCGGTTGACTGGATGGGTCCATTGGTCATCCAGATTCACTGATGTTCGTAGACTGGCTATTCGGGAAAAATTGGTCATTCGCCTGGGTCAACAGGTCGTTCGGATGTTTGGAGCAAATTGGTCGACCAAACTTTACAGGCAGTTGACTAGTTGACGGAAATGGCTGTACGGAAAAATGGGGTTTTGACCTATTTTCTGATTTATATTAAATGGATATTTATATTTTTAATACATGTATATTTAATATTTATATATTTGAATTATGAATCTTGTTATGAGATATTAATTTAAATATGTATTATCTTGACATTTAATAAGTTTATTTAATTAGATATTTTTCTTTATGGATTTATATAATTAAATAAGGAAAAACTTATTACGTGTTATCTGAGAGAAAAAAAAAAGATAATAGGGTTTTTCCTAGCCTTCTATATAAATCTCCTACTGGGGTATTTTAATTTGAACTCATAAGAGATACAAGTGAGGCATATAAAAATATAGATCACAGTAGTTCACATCTAACTACTGTGATCAAGTGAGTTTTGTTATGGGAATTTCTCGTGAAAAAAGGAGTAGGCTAATCTTGTAGAAACATCTAAGGTGTGCCCATACACACATTAGTTTGGTGGATTGTGGATAGCAAAGAAAACCAATTGGTCAAGTCTCTTCTAGGTGCAACTTGGTCTACAAGAGGTAATTAATCATGTTTAGTTTATTGTATCCATCATCATGAGTTGGATCTTGATTTGTTTTAACTTTTTTAAAACCTTCATTTCCGCTGCGTTTTCTATTATTAATTTCCAACAATTGATATTAAAGCCATGTCACGATTAATTATGCTAGACACATAAATTTATTGATCAAGTTTTTCTTCTTCTACCTCATTTAATTTAATTTTTTTTAGTGAGATTGGCACTCTATATTTTCTATTATGTTATTATCATGATTTTATGGTGAATGCTTTATTTTAAAATTATTAATTTTTTTTTTATTCAACATATTGTTTTTAATTTGCTGGTTGTGATTCCTTAGACGATAGATGGATGTGTCTAAGGTTTTCATGTAACAGGATTTGGTCTCTAATCAAGACATAGATTTAATTGCTTTAGTAGATTTTTTGTAAATTGGAAACGATATAAGAATTTTCTGTATTTCTCTCACAAAGATGGAGGCACAGAGATGAAGATGTGGTGAGGTTCTATTTTTCAATGGCTGTAAAATATTTTTTGATTTTCTTATAAGGATTTGGATTGTTTTTTTTTTTTTTAAGAATAATTATGGATTTTGGTTTTTAATGATCATGGGTTTCCATAATCTTCACAGGATTTTCTAGATTTTTTGGGTGCATGTTTGGGTGAAAAAATTGGGTCTAAAACTCAAAATCGGATATAGAAAGTTTTCCCTACGATGAACTGGTTGACCATGGGTAACAAACTCAGGTACCGGTCAACCTTGACGAACAAAAAAATTAAAAATTTTGAAATAAAGAATTTTATGCGGAAAGAATCTTTTGTAAAAATATAATTTTATGAAACAATTTATTGGAAATGGAGAACTACATAAAGAAGGTTACTTTGGCAAACACAATGTATATTCATGAATATTGAATATTAAGAAAACCATTGGGTTTCAGAATTGTGAGAGTTTTTTAGGTTCTGAAAGGAGGAGGGAGATCGTTGCTACCGGCCAGGACACGGCCAAGGCACTCCAGTATCGTAGCTATCATCTTGGATTGGGTGATCGCATATTCTTGGGGGTTATAGAGTGGTGCAAGGCAGTAAGGAGTAGAGCTTGCAAGAGGGGAACAAAATGCTAGATCTATTGGGCTCGTTGGATCTATGGTTGCCATAAAGGGTGGAGTCGAGACATGGTTTTTTGCCAAAACTAGAGTGGCCATGAGGGAAGGGAAGGGCTTGGATCTGGCAGGGTATGACAAGTGGAGATATTTGGATCTTTGGGTTTTGGCCGGAGGGGTCAAGTTGGGTGGGAGGTTGTCTCCAATATGTTCTAGCCAATGGATTGTTTGGGTAAGGTGGATGGTTCCTGGCGCTTGGCAGTTTCTATGGGTAGAGGTGGCTGGATTGGATGGAGTTTCTACAACCTTTTATTTTCTTATTTGTGTTTTGTGTTTATTGTTGTGGATTTGGTGTATGTTTTGTGTGTTTTTTTTGGTGTTATTGTAATAATTCCACATTGTATAGTAGTAAGTTTTCTACTTGGATATTTATCCATGGTATTAGATTTTCCATGTAGATCTAGGTTTATCATGGTAGTATTTCATCCAAATGGATGTCAAGATCTAGAAAACTCAATATCTCCACAGCCACTTGCGGCAATGCCAGACCAAATAGTTTCAATTGGTGATCTTGAACAAGTTTTCTAGTTGTGCATAATTAACTCCAATATCAACGGCCAAGGCTTGTATTGCCTAGGGTTTATGATTGTATTTGCTTGCATATGTACGCTTACACCTTTTTCTTAATGAAAATTTTTATGTTTTCTGTCAAAAAACTAATAATAATACAAGATCAAGGCCAATATATATTTTGGTTATATTTTTGTAATCTTTATTTTTTTCTTTAGGATGGAACCATGATATTACAGTTATTTATCATTATTGCTTATTTATTTTCTATGGTTGCTTTAATGATGTGACCATATTTTTTTATAACATATATGTCGTATAGAATAGGTGAGTGGAAGAAGCTTTATTTAATAAAACTACAGCCTTCATTGTTAATTGATATGTGAAAGCATGATGACGCCTTGACTCGGTTCCTACCCTAGGTATTCCGCAAGGAGGGTATTCATCAACGCCGGTATGCTAGATTGGATTTTCAAATGAGAATATCTGTTTGGGTATGGTTTATAATTGCTTACCCCCTAGGCGGCAATTATAGATCATAGATCAAGTTATATAAAACAATTGTTATACACTCAAATTAATTTAATTATTATCTTCTCTAGAAGATATGTTAATTAAATTAATGGCCAAATCAAACAATTATTAATATATATCAGGTTAGTATAAACCTAACATATACTAATCAGATGGGATCTGTGTTTCCAGCTAATTCTTGCGTGATCAACCCAAGAGACATGTCAAGAATAAAGCTAGAAATTATCGTTACAATGAATGTTTTTTTCAAGATTTTATCACATTAAACATTTTATATGTTTTATTTTACTAAATTTACTATGTATGTTAACTTGATTTTAATACATGAAATAAATTTATTTTAGTTCAAAATGTCACAAAGTTCATTATCATTGATACTTAATAAGAACTAATTAACTGAAGATTATTTAGCATATTGGAAACGAAAGCTAATGATTGTCCTATCCTTTGAGAAATATAAGTATGTACTATAGCAAAAATGTCCTCATGTACCTGGAGAGAATACTCCTAATGCGAAGTTAATGGCTTATGCTAATTGGTTGGATTCAAATGAGATTGCTCGTTGTTACATGATGGCTAGCATGAATAGTTTCCTTCAAAAACAATATGAAGGATACAAGACTACTAGGGAAATCATGGACAATGTTAAGGACATGTTTGGAGGCCAATCTTTATTAGTTTGACAAGCGGTTGTCTACAATCTCATGAATTGTAAACATAAGCTTGGAACACCCATTAATTAAGGATCATATGCTCACTGTGATCGGATATTTGGCTGAAGCACAAAGCCACGGGTCCGAGATTAATGATGATACTCAGATGAAGATGATCTTCGAGTCTCTATCAAAAGAGTTCATTCCATTTGTGATGAAACAACTCTAAGCTTTTAAATCAATGATCAAAGGCAAGAGTACTGATGCAAACTTGACTAAGGTGGGAACTTCTTTTAAAACCTAGCAATGGGAAGGGGAAGAAGATCAAACAAGAGATAAGTAATAAGGCTTCATATGTTCCTTCTACCAGTGGAAAGATGAAGTAAAAGAAAAAGAAGAACTCAAAGAAAGCAAAGTGCTTTGCATGTGGGAGTTTTGGACATTTCAAGAAAGATTGCAAGGCCAACTTAGCCAATAAGAACCAAGGAGGTAAGTGAGATCTTTTGTACATTGAAACTTGTTTGGTGGAAGAATCTAAAGACACTTGGGTCATTGATTCTGGTGCCACTAACCATGTTTGTGTTTCTTTGCAGGGATTCAAGGAAATGAGAAGTCTGTTTGACAGGAGCTTCATGTTAAGGTCGGTCAATGGGACTTTGGTGTTAGTTGAAGCAGTAGGAGAGGTACATATTTATTTTGATGAATTTAGATTTATTGTTTTAAAATATTGTTTAGTGTTCGTAATTTTAAAAGGAACCTTATTTTGGTTTTTTGTTTGTTTAAAGATTCTTATTCAGTTTCTTTTAATAATAAAATAGTTATTTGCAAAAACAAATCTTATATGTAATGGATGGATGGAACATAATCTTTATTTTATCAACCCAAAGATGTACTCACTGCTTAGCACTAAAGTTAATAATAATTATAAGAGACTAAAAACTTCTCAATTTAATAAGACATATCTTTGGCATTTGCACTTGGGTTACACTAGCCTAAATATGATTCAAAGGTTGGTAAGGAAGATACTCTAAGTTTATTAGAGGTAAAAACTTTATCTCAATGTGAATCTTGTTTGAAAAAAATAAAAAAAACCTTTTGGGTCTAAGGGCAATAGGAATGAAGCTAATGGTTATTGGAACTAGTACATACTGATTTTTGTGGTCCCATGAGCGTCAAGACATAGGGTGGATATAAATATTATGTGACCTTTATGGATGATTACTCAAGATATGAGTATGTGTATTTAATGCACCGCAAGAGTGAAACCTTTACTGAGTTCAAAGAATTCCGTGCGGTAGTGGAGAAGCAATTAGATTTACTCTTAAAATTATTTCGGTTCAATTGAGATGGTGAGTATTTATCTGATGAGTTCCTAGAGCACTTAGTAGAAAATAAGATTGTATCCCAGTTGATTACACCATGAACTCTATAGCAAAATGATGTAGCTAAGAGAAGAAATAGAATCTTCTAAGACATGGTTTGGTCTATGATGAGTTATTATGCATTACATGTATCCTTTTGAGGATATACTTTACAAACTGCATATTATCTTTTGAACAATTTCCTTCAAAATCGGTTCCTAAGACTCCTCACGAGTTGTAGACTAGTAGAAAGATAACTTTAAATCGTATTCTCATATGGGGCTAGGTTTGTCCTGCTCATGTTCTGAATAAGAAATCGAGTAAGTTGGATATTCATTCGAAGTGGTGTTTATATTTGTGGGTTATCCAAAGGGACAAAAAGGGGGTTATTTTAATAATCTAAAAGAAAATAAGTCTTAATTTTCACAAATGCAACTTTCCTTGAAGAAAGTTACATTCAACTTAGAGTATAAACTATCCACACACACAAAAAAAAAAAAAGACTTAAGAGTCTTAGTTTTAGATACATTCCGATTGTTTTTCAATATTTTTAAAAGTATTAGTTTTATTATGATTTTAACAGTTTTCTTTGGTCTAAACCGTCCAAATAAAATTACAAATCGAACCGGAACAAAAATTAGGTTGTTTAAAACTAAATCAAACCGTAAAATTTCTATTCAAACGGTTTGATAAACCGACTATTTTTGTGGACTAATTTGGTGCGATTTGGGTATGTATGCTGTTTGAATAAGCATTCCTATTCCTCATCAGCCACTCCTTACTTTTACCCATTTTGTAATGCATACATACATTATTATTCTCAAATTATATCAATGTTTGATCGTTCCAGAAGAAAAAAAAAAAAAAAATTTGCAACAAACATTATTTAATTAATTATATCATGGAAAAACAAGTACATATACTTGTATTATTGATACATCATACATTATTATATTCATGTCCTTTTCCAAATAAAGACAACAAAATCAAGAACGAAAATATGAGAGGATATATAGGCTTTCTCAAGCTCCAGTAACATGTTTTTGGACGAGAAGGGCAACGTTTTCCACTAGGTCCACAGTGGCATATTTGGCAGCAGTCTCATCATTGGCTTCATACTCCACAATGGACTTAATTACACTAGTATCATTTCCTTTGTCCAGGATCTGAACCTCATACTTGAACGAACTAAACCCTAATGCCAGATGTCCTCCTTCCACCACCTCTGTTGCTTTCAAGCGATTCTCATGGTCCAGCTTTGTCAACTTCTCTTTCGCTTCACTCAATCCTAATTCTGTAAATGAGATTTAACAAATTCGAAGATCTATAGACCAAAAATGAATAATTTTATGGTAGAATTCTATCAGACTATTACCAGGAACGAATTTGATGCAGACAATAGTGCCGACGCCTCCATCACCTTCAAGGACATCAACCTTTTGGACCAGTTGGGGAAGATTTTCCTCGATGAGCTTGGTCAGTTTTAGACTGCTGTAAACTGCCCAAACATCACTTGCTGCTGCCTTAACTTCCAACTCGTGGGAAAGCTGTCCACTCACCATTTTTCTTGATACTAGCTAATTTAGTGTTTGTTTGAGGGTGATCAAGTGCTTCCAGTTAGCTACCTATTTATAGTTTCAATTTATCATAGATTTTTAATCCAAAATATTCAAGTCTAGCAGCTAACTTATCATGACCGCTTCTTCAAATAATATTAATATATAATCGCAAAGAGAGACTGCCGTTTTTATTTTTTTTGAAACAAGATGTTGACTTAGATAATTTTTTAGCCGCCATAATAGAAACAAGTATATATTTGTATTTATGTTAATTAAATAAATACAAATCTTATCTATCATCAATCTTCAGTATTGACCATATATATTAAACCGACGACGGCAATCTTTATGTGTTCTTATTTTTATTCAGAAAGAAAAGGAAAGAAAAGGAAAACAACATTATCTTAACATTCAGAATATTAATTAATCCCGTCAAAAATAAAAAAAGGAATATTAATTAATGGAAATTAAATTGAGTCAAAGTCTTAAAACGTAAGTTTTGTTTTTTGTTCAAGTTTATGAGAATTCATAGTGTGGAATCAATAATATTCGGTCATTGATACTATTACTTCTAAATATTAAGAATAGACTACTGCACCAGTATATCTTTCGGTTTGACGGGCAAAACTTAAAGAATATGTAAACGACAAACTGTTTATTTCTGTAATGACTAAATTGTTGCGAATAAGAATAAGAATAACAAATAGAGAGGACCCTTTTTTTTTCCTCAATGAACTTAAATAAATTTAAGGGGTTTAACAACCAAAACTAATAATTTGTGGGGGGAAGGTATTAGTTTGCACAAAGCATAGAAGGATTAGTGAAGAAGTTTTACAAAAGGACTATGGAAGAAATAAGGTTGAGAAAAGAAAAAAAAACAAAATGATCATGATTAAGAGACTTGATTATGATCATAAAGATGATTCTTTATATAAAGTTTATATGAATATCATAATTGAAAAAAAAATCTCTCAAATCAATGATAAAATCATTCTATAATTAAGGCCCGTCTATTTAGTCATATCTTATTTTGGCTTTTCAAGTTGGGTAGCCTATTTAGTGGTGTTTGTTTTCCTATTTGATGAATTGGCTCAATTTGAGTTGCCTATCCTATTTAAGTTTTGTTTTCTAAGAAGACAAGGTTCACTAATTTTGATATAGAGAAGTTCGATGGCAAAGGGGACTTCAGTTTATGAAAGAGGAAGATTAAGGCAGTCCTTATGCAGCAGAAAGTTGATCTAGCTATTGGTGATCAGTGCGAGATTCTAGCCACTGTGACTCCGTATCAGTGAATGGAGATGAGCAAGACAGCCTACAACACTATCTTTCTTCATTTGGCGGACAACATATGACCAAAGAATGCGAAGATTTGGAGGATCCCACAGCGATTTGGAAAAGGCTAGATGAATTATATCTAACCAAGACATTGCCTAACAAGATTTATCTTTTGAAACGGATTTTTTCCTTTAAGATGGATCCTTATAAGGAATTACAAGATAATCTATATGTCTTCGCTAAGTTGGTGTTATATTTAGCGAGTTACAATATCACATTTCTAGATTAACAATTGGCTGTGATTTTGTTGAATTCTCTGTCTGAATCTTTTGAAATTTTGATTAATGCCATTGAGTATGGTAGAGACTTTGAAAAATGAAATTGTGATCAATTACATAAGAGCTCATGATTTTAAGGTTAAGATGAAAGACACATCAGGTGGAAAATGAGTTTCTGTTAGGGTAAGGCCTACAAACCGAAATGGCAGCAACTACAACGGTTATTACAGAGGAAAATCAAATGGGAGAAGCCAAAGCCATGGAAGATCTCAGTCAAGACCATAATATGGCAAGAAGAAATGCTATTACTACAACAAAGAAGGCCATTTCAAGGGGGATTGCAGAAAGCAGATCAAAAATGAGAAAGAGAATGGCAAACATGATGGAGAAGCCTTAATCGTGAGTAGAGATGCTGATAATGGAGATGTTGACCAAGATGATGAAAGATGGATGCTAGACTCAGGGTGCACAGTGGTTCTCTGATTTCAGAGAAATCAAAGAGGGCAATGTGTATCTGGGCAACAACACAACATGTAAAGTTATCAACATTGGCAATGTTCAATTCAAGATGCATGATGGTGTCCATAGAATCATGAGAGATGTTCAATACGGCCTGGAAAGCATGCCAACACATGGAGGTAATCTCTATTTCTTTTCTATTGTTGATGATTACTCTAGGAAGGTGTGGAGTTACTTAAGAACAAATCTGAGACTTTTAGTAAGTATAAGGCTTGGAGAGTGCTTGTAGAAAAATAGAATGGTAAGGAGGTTAAGGCTCTTAGGACCAATAATGGTCTAGAATTTTGCAACAAAAATTTTGATTCTTGTTGTGTGGTGAATGGGATTCTTAGGCATAGAATCATTAGAAACACCCCTCAACAAAATGGAGTTACTGATAGGATGAATAGAACCTTAATGAATAGGGTTAGATGTCTCTTGATTAGTTCAGGTATGGCTAAAGTTTTTTGGGGTGAGGCAGTAACAATAACAGCTTATCTAGTAAATAAGAGTCCTTTTAGCACCACAGCTAGAGTTCAAAATCCCCGAGGAAGTTTGGGGTGGAAAACCTCCTTGCTTAGATCATCTTAGAACTTTTGGTTGTGTAACCTATGCTAACCAAAAAGAAGGGAAGATAGATCCTAGATCTATCAAGTGTGTTTTTCTAAATTATGGTGAGTAGAAAACCCTAAAATATAAAGGGTTAATCATTTCAACACACAACAGGGGCAATCACTCATACACAAAACTAAGAAATATTTAGAAAGAGAAGGAAATATTTTGCTCCATCTTCTCTCTAGGGGTTTCCCTTTCTCCATATCTTGGGAAGTGGGAAAACCAAAGAGAATTCCACTTCAGAAAAGCAATATAAGGGGCTCGGTGGATGTAGGCCATCTTTTTGGTGATGAACCACTATAGATCTTGTCTTATTTCTTCGTTTCTTCTTGCTTTTTCATTATTATTCACCATTTGTGGACTTTTATTTGAATTTCCTAAGTTGAGGCAAAATCTGCACCAACAAATTGGTGCTAGAAAGAGGGCCTCATGAGATTTCGAGGTAATCTCCAGCTTGTGGAAGTGGTCGGATTTCCAGATCTGGTCCAGTTCAACTTTCGTTTTTCTTAGTACCATGAATATAGATACAGCTTCTCAATCCTCAAAGGAGAGCCCAGACGTGGAAGATAGTGGAAAAGTGGGTTTTCTGGAGGAAGACAAAGGTGTCATTCTCAAGAGAAACCCCACCCTCCAAACTCTTGGTAATCCACCAAAAGAAAAGATTCAAAGGAAGTCAAAGATGGGTAGAGACATAGCAAAGAGGGCAGCTTCTTGAGGTACAAGTATAAGCCCAAAGATTGGGTCTGATAATGTCATAATATAAAAGGCTTACCTATATAAACTGCAGCAAAGGTTGGATGACCTGGAAGCTAGTAGGAAGGTGGTGGGAAGTCTCTGGGAAATGTCAACAAATTGGTGGAAGTGCCTGAAAACTCCAGTGAATCAGTAGTTGGAACTTCTAGTGAAGCAGAGGTGGCATGTTCCAAGGGGTAGTTTAGTTTAAAGGAGAGTATAAGAAGAGAAAACCTAATGCCGATAGCTTGGATATCCATATTGTTAATGAAAATGCAGATCTAGACCTGTGCACTTACCTGAAACAAAAGCAGAAAGAGAAGGTTAGTATGGCAGAACCAGGTAGCAAGTTCAAGGGGCTAGTAACCTTTCCTTCCATGTGCTTTGAGGGATGGGATCTAGACCCAAACGGAAATGGTGATGCTAGTTTAGCAAGACAGTTTGAGAAATTTCAGCAGTTTCCAGAATTTTAAAGCTATCAAATAAGTGGCAGCCACTGCCTGGTGCTGTCGCCAACCTTTCACTACTAACATCCTGCAATATCTGGTTCCAAAAGATGTTAAAATCCCAAAGATTGAGCCATACATGAGGAATACCAGTCTATCTAAACATCTGGATAAGTATATTACCTAGATGAACTTGAACGAGGAATCAAACACGTTGTTGTGTAGGCTGTTCTCCATGAACTGGGGGGGCCACGCTAGGGTGTGGTTCCACATCTTGCCCGCTAGATCTGTCTCCTCTTTTTAAGATATGTCCAACAAGTTTGTTGCACAATTCACTGGGGCAGAACACATGCGGAAGCTGATGGACTCACTGAAGTTCGTGAAACAACGCAAAGCAGAGAGTTTGCGTGGATATATAAAAAGGTTAAATATAGCAACACTTTAGGTGGTCAACTACAATGACTAGGTAACCATCTCTTATTTCATCAGCAATGTCCACAAGGAAAACACTTACGTTTATTTAATGAAGCTGGAAAAACCCAACACTTTGGCGGAAATGATGGAAACCGTACAAAAATTTGCTCTAACTGAAGATGGGGAGGATCAGGTAAAAGAGGAAGGCAGAAAGAAAGAATTCAAGAAAAGGAAGGGAAGCGGACTTGGAGTGACAAATCTGGTACCTACATATGGGAATTAGGTAAAGGAGTATAGTCTGGGAAACTACCCAAAGAGTTACGTTACCCAAGACCAACCTTCATGTCCTCCCCAGTTCATAGAGTTTACTCCTCTAACCACCTCTATGAAAATGATACTCTCCATCATCGAAAGTGCAAATATATTGCCTACACCCCCTCTAATGAAGTTTGTTCCAAAAAATAGTGAAGTGTACTGCTAATACCATCACCAACCAGGACATTCGACTTCCCAATGTTATGTCCTTAAAGAGGCTATAAAACAGTTGGTCCAGGAAGAAAAGTTACAAGAATTTTTGGACCGGACTGTGAGACAAAATCCATGTCAAGGAAGTGGTTAGCAGAATAACCAACTACAGGTCAGGCCCCCACAAAATTGGCAGGCAGGTTAGGATACACGACCTATCATCAATGTAATTTTTGGAGGACCAGCAGCTAGTGATTCTAATTCTAATAGGAAAAGGTATGCACGAGAAGCCAAGATGACATCTACCGATCTAGTGATGAACTTCGCAGAAAGGGTAGTTCCACTGAAGTACCCGAAGCATCATCCTATAACTTTTACTGAGAAGGAGGCTAGGCACCTAATTCATCCCCATATAGACGTGGTAGTGGTCGAACTAGATATTGCAAATCACAGGGTTATGAGGAATCTCATAGACATGGGAAGTTCAACGGATGTCTTGTTTATCAAAACATTGAACAAGATGACTTTGATCGACAAAAGTTTGTAGAAAGTGGAAACACCACTTCGCGGTGTCATGGGTAACATAGTGGAACCGGCATGGACCATTTCACTTGACGTGACTTTTGGGACGTTACCCAATGTTGTGAGCATCAAAGTAAATTTTCTGGTAGTTGAATGTCCTTCTATTTACCATACAATTATTGGACGTCCAACTTTGCATCGGATACAAGTGATAATCTCATCATATCACCTCATGATTAAATTCCCCACTCCTAATAGGATTGGAGAATTGAGGGGGGAGCATGGGTTGTCGAGGGAATGCTATGAACTTGCCGCTAAGCTCCGGATAGAGCAAAAACAATTTGGATCAATAGATGTACGAGCAGAACTACTTAAAAAACCTGCCACTTGAGAACCAAAGGGAAGTGGTCAGAAAGGAAGTGGATGGCATGTTAGCGGGAATGTTGAAACTAGACTACGGATTTCTAATATGAGCAATTACCTTGGGTGGACTTGATCCAAGAGACAAAACTTTCAAGCAAAGGGTTTCTCCAATTAAGCAACTTGAGGAAGTTCCTATTGACCTGGAAGACCTAACAAAGAAGGTCAAAATTAGAAAATTGTTGACTTCGAAGCAAAGGGAACAACTAGTAATGTTCTTAAAGGTGCATAAAGAAGATTTTGATTGGATTCACCAGGACATGTCGGGCATAGATACTTCAGTCATTGTGCACAAGATGAACGTGGATCCCAAGTCCCATCCAGTGAAGCAAAAAAGAAATGCCTTTAACCCAGATAGATATGTAGCAATCAATGAGGAAATGGAGAAGATGAAATAATCTGGGGCTATTCGTGAAGTGTATTACCCGGAAAGGATTGCGAACGTAGTTATGGTAAAAAAGGCCAACGGGAAGTGGCAAGTTTGTATGAACTTCACTGACCTGAACAAGGCATGTCCCAATGAGAGCTTCCCACTTCCCATAATTTACCAACTTATGGATGACACGGCAGGTCATCAGCTTTTAACCTTCATGAACTCGTTTTATGGGTATAACCAAATTCAGATGTACAAGTTGAATCAGGAGAAAACTGCCTTCATTACCAACTAGGGACTTTATTGCTACAACGTCATGCCCTTTGGGTTGAAGAACGCGAAAGCTACTTACCAATGGTTAGTGAACTGGATATTCACTGACCTACTCAGAAAAACAATGGAGGTTTATGTAGACGATATGTTGGTGAAGATTTTTTATGCTGGTTAGCACGTGAAACACTTGGTATTAACCTTTGAGATCCTAAGGAGGTACTATATGAAGTTGAACCCAAATAAGTGTGCGTTCAATGTGTCATCTGGGAAGTTCCTGGGGTTCATGGTGCACAACAGAGGGATTGAAGCAAATCCAGAAAAAATCAAGGCAGTCCTAGAGATGAAGTCACCGACAAAAGTAAAAGAAGTACATAAGCTTATTGGCTATATTGCAGCGTTGAATCGATTTGTAGCGAGATCCAAGGATTCGTGTGCTCCATTCTTCAAAGCATTAAAGAAAGGGGCTACCTTTTCCTGGATAGATGAATGCAAGGTCGTGTTCTAGGAGTTGAAAGATTACTTGGGATAGGCACCACTTTTGTCCAAGTGCAGAAATGGGGAAAAGTTTCTCCTGTATATGGCTATCTTGGAAGTAGCAGTCAATGGTGTGTTAATACGTGTAGAAGAAGGGAAGAAGTTACCTGTGTACTATGTCAGTAAGGCACTTATGGATCCATAAACACATTACAGTAGTGCAGAAAAAATATATTTGGTACTAGTGATGGTAGCTAGGAAGTTGCGACCTTATTTCCAGTCTCACTCTATTTTAGTCCTCTCTAAAGCACCACTCTACTAGATCCTGCAAAGTCCAGAGTCGCCAGGAAGATTAACCAAGTGGTCTATGGAGCTTGGCCAATTTGACATCGAGTATAAACCCAAAACTGCCATTAAGGGTTAAGTAGTTGCAAACTTTGTGGCTGAATTTACTAGGCCAGATCAGGCCGGGGGGAAGTGGCTAATGAAGGAAGTACAGGGGACTTACTCAAGCTTAAACCAGGTTGGATGTTATTCGTGGACAACTCTTCCAATAAGGAAGGAGCTAGTGCAGGAATAGTATTACTTGGACTTGAGGGGGAGCGAATCTGCCAGGCAGTAAGGTTCAACTTCTCCTTGTCCAACAATGAGGCGAAGTATGAGGCCCTTCTAGCTGGGTGAGAGCAACAAAGAGCTTGAAGGTAGACATGATCTCAATTTTCTGTGATTATTAGTTCATTGTTAGCTAGGTCAATAAGGATTAGGCTACCATAGGAGAAAAGATGGATATTTACCTTAAGATAGCAAAGGAATGGGTGGCTAAATTTCGGCATTCGAGATTACTCAAACCTCCAGAGTTGAAAATGAAGAAGTTGATCGCTTAGCTCGAGTGGCTGCAGAAAATGACAAGGACCCACAACAAGAAGTCCATA
>WUAT03475667.1:0-22645 GCA_010015005.3 Ulmus americana
TATTATTATTAATTAATAATATTAATACTATTAATAATGTAATTTATTTAAATAATAAATAATGTAATTTATTAATATTATTATTATTATTTAAATAACATAATTTTATTTTATTTTATTTTTTAAAAATGACCTTTGGCGGCGACAAAATGTCGTCGCAATAGGAACTATCGTCTGTAAATCTCAAACTTTCAGCGACAACATTTGTCGTCACTATAGGTTTCGGAATTTAGCGATGATAGGCGGCTAAAGCCACAGACGTTAGACATCTATAGAGACGACATTTATCGTCGCTATAGGTTCCAGAATTTAGCTTCTCGTCGCTATAGACTATTATGCACGGATCTATTACAACGACATATAGTGACGACTTTGTCGTCTGAATTAATATATAGCGACGACTTTTGTCGCCTCTATAGACTCTTTTTCTTGTAGTGTATTCAAACAATACTCATCAAGAAATGAGTAAAAAAAGAAAGAAAAAAAGATATAACCTGGAATCAAGTCAAGCAATTCTAGTGTGAGAGATTGTTTCTTTTTTGCAGCGTGTAAAATGAAAATAAATAGAGATATATCTATAATGAAATTGTAGTCTCAAAAAAAATAAAACCTTAGAGCTTAATTAATAATAATGTTCAAAAATCCTTTCAAAAAAAATAATAATGTTAAAGAAATAATTAATGTTAAAATTTCTTTTTAAAAAAATGTTAACCGTTGTTTTCAAAAAAGAAAAGCTTGACGGTTAAAAATAGTTAATTCCATTAAAGAAAAATATTAATTAATATTGTACAGATTCTAAAAAAAAATGTTTGAATTTTTTTATAGAAAAGATGGTAGATTTAAAATTCAAACATAACATTAATTATTATTAAAAATATATTAATTATGAGTTTGTTAAGATTTGTTTTTTTTTTTATTTTTTTTTTATTTAAGAAGCTTACTTTGTTGAACTAAAATCCTAAAAAAATATTAATACGTAAGGCACTAAGCCTATAAAATACATTAATAAAATTTGGAGGCATAATTACATGGGCCACAAACTCCTAATTAAGTTGTCTACCCCTCTAGTCGGCCCTGGATATGCGGTAGTGCATAAAGGGCAGTTTTTAAATAACCACCAAGTAAATATGGGCAGAAAATAAGACGGCTGTTCAATACTAAAAACTGTTGTGTAACGAGGGGCAAGACTTTATGGGCAGTTTTATTTGCAAACACCACCACCTAAAGTTTACAAATAATGACTAGTTACCTAAAACAACCGTTGCCTAATGTCTTACATGAAAACATGTGCCTCTCACGTGAATATTTAATACCATAGATGGCAATTTTTAGTATCAACTATTGCCTAATTCCCTCTTATATCCTACATAAATCAAAATTTTCATCGTGTGACCTCGAGCAGTCCTACACAACTTCTCCTTCTCTAGCCCAAAACCTTTGATTCTTCACTATATTGTCTCAAAGAAGCTTGGCGTAGTGCATTTTTGGTATTTTATAATAAATTTCTTAGAGAATTATGCAAGTTTTCCAATCTTTTCTTCAAATTTGGGAATTTTTCTACGGTTTTCAAATTTCTCTAATTTGGTTCATCTTTCTTATTTGTTTTGATAGTTTGAGCTCATTAAGTACTTGAATTTTGGTTATACATTGATTGTAAAAGATTGAAGAATAATTTGGTAAATGTTTTGAAAATTTGAAATTTATTTCGAATTTACCATTTAATTTATGTAATTAGTTGTTTGTAATGTATGCTATGAGAATTATCTGTCAGCTATACGTTGAATAGAATTGTGAAGAAAAAAAAATTAGATTTTAAAATTTGTAGTATTGTTAAATCTACCTTTTAGGGGTTACTATGCCAAAACTTTTCTTAAATCAATTACTATTAGTGTTAACTTGGTGTATATATTTTTTTTTCTTTCAATATGTTAGAAATGGATAAAATATGAATCTTTGTGGATAAGAGATCTCAACAATACCGAGATGGAGTTGATTATTTCATTATCATTTCCATTAGAAATGTGAGAAATATGGATTGTACAAAATATCCATGTGTGAGGTGTAGTAATGGGGAAATGATTAGTCCGAATTCAGTCAAGGATCATTTGTTTTTCAATGAGTTTGATAAAAATTATACCAACTAATTTTATCATGAAGAAAGAATTATCAGTTCAATGACTAGTAATGTCATGGAATCTACTGATGACAATGAGTTATTTGGGGTTGAGGAGGAGGATGATAACCTCATGGAAATGGTTAATGATGCTGAAAAAGATTTTGTTAGGCAACCGAAAAATTTTACTCAATTGTTTAGTGATGTCGAGAACCCTTGTATCCAAGTTCCAAGAAATTCACTAAGATTTTGGCCTTGGTTAGATTATACAAGTTAAAGGTACGTAATGGTTGAAGCGACAAAAGCTTCACAGAGCTACTTGGATTGATCAAGGAGATGCTCCCGATCCGAATGAACTACCTAAGTCATTGAATGAGGCTAATAAAGTTATGCGTAATCTGGGTATAAATTATGAGAAAATGCATGCTTTCCCTAATGATGGAATTTTATATCAAGGTGCAGAGTATGAGGTGTTAGATAGTTGCCCCAAATATGGTGAGTCACGGTGGAAGAGAAGTGCAGTTCCTACCAAAGTTTTATAGTATATTCCACAATTACCAAGGTTAATGTGGCTTTTTCGGATGGCAGATTACGTTAAAACCCTAACTTGGCATGTAAGTGGAAGGAAAAATGATGGTCTACTTAGATATCCGACTAATTCTCACAGTAGAGTGCATTCGATATCATTTATTCTTAGTTTGATTGTGAGCTAAGAAATATTTGGTTGGGCTTTGTAGCAGATGGTACGAATCCTGACAGTGTACAAAGATCAACCCATAGTACTTGGCTAGTTGTACTGACTATGTACAACTTGCCTCCTCATTTATTCATGAAAAGAAGATTTGTGATGTTGTCTTTGTTGATATCGGGGCCTAGACAATTGGGTAATGATATTGATGTTTATTTAGCTCTATTGGTTGATTTGAAGAAATTTTGGTTCGAGGCTATGGAAGCATAAGACACATACATGGAAGAGTCATTCACATTAGGGCTATGTTGATGTGGACCATTAATGATTTTCCAGGCCATGACAACTTGTCAGGGTATGGTGTCAAAGGCTATTATGCATGTACTATCTTTGGTGAAGGTACTTGTGGGTCTCGATTGAAAAATGGTAAGAAGATTATGTACATGAGATATTGTAAATGCATGGTTGCCTCGAGTTCATCATTTTCACAGACAACGTAAAGCCTTTAATGAGAAAAGAGAATAAGAAAGAGCAACTTCAGTAATAACTGGTAACAACATCTGGGAGTGGTGAAGGACATCAATGTTGAGTTTGGGAAAGGGTCGGCATCTAGAAATTGTGATAGCAAATGGAAGAAACAATCAATTTTTTTTCTTTCCAAATTGCCATGTTGGAAAACACATTATGTCCAACATAATCTTGATGTAATGCACATTGAGAAGAATGTGTGTAAGAGTATTATCGGCACATTGCTTAATATTCTTGGAAGAATGAAGGATGGTCTCAACACGAGTTTGGACATGGTTGATATGGGTATTTGATAAGAATTGGCACCATAAGAGAAAAGGAATAAATGTATTTATCTTCGTACCACAAGTTACACTTTGACGAGCCAAGAAAGAGAGACTTTTGCACTACGTTGTCTGAGGTTAAGGTTACATCGGGCTACTCTTCATATGTTAGAAGTTTAGTGCAAATGAAGGATTTAAAGTTGATAAATCTGAAGTCTCATGATTATCACACTCTATTGCAATAGTTGTTGCCAATAACCATTCGAAATTTGTTACCAAAAGGTGTACGGAATGTGATAACGAGATTATTTTATTTCTTCAATGCTATATGCAGCAAAGTTTTTGATCCCTCAAAGTTAGATCAATTACAGCTTAGTGTTGTTAACACTTTGTGTTTGTTCAAAAATTATTTCCCTCCATCATTCTTCGATATCATGGTCCATTTGACAGTGCATTTAGTCCGAGAAGTTCAACTTTGTGGGCCAATTTATGTAAGAGGATGTATGGAATTGAATGATATATGAAAATCTTGAAAGGGTATGTGAGGAATCGAAGTCGATCTGAAGTTTGTATTGTGGAGTCATACATAGTTGAAGAAACTGTTGAATTTTGTACTCAATACTTGCATAATTGTGAGGATATTGGAATACTAGGCAACAGGTTCCTTGATTCCATAGATGGCAATTGTAATTTTGGATTGGAGATGGTAATTGTTGATCCGTGGAATTAGAGCAAGCTCATCTCTATATCCTACACAATTCTGTGGAGGTGTACTGCTACTACAAAAAAGGGCTTTCGCGAGGGGTGAAAGCCCATGCGAAAATGTTTTGGCGAGGGCTACAATACCGTCTTTGTAACTGGTGATGCAGAAACAAACGGCGAGGGCACTATAAGAAATAACGTCTACTATAACATGTTCAAAGAACTTTTTTAAAAAATGCTATTGTATACAACAAAAAATTAATGCATGAGGCTGAAAAAATTGGACACGCGTAAGGAACCCAAAAACTTTTAGCGTCTAGGTCCCCTCAAACTCTAATAATACACTCCTCCTTAGGCATCAAACTCTCTCACACTCCTTCCTTGAATTTCTCTATTTCTGCAAATCTTTCTTTTACAAAATTTCTGCAGAATTTGAAAATTTTCTTTAACAATCTTGCGAATCGATCCATCTCCACTATCCCAACAAGGCCCAATTCAACTTCTCCAAATCCCATTTTTAATTTTTGCTTAATTTTGGTTAAATTTGATCTAATTTGTGCTTGATCGAGTTGAAATTGGATTGTGGAAAATTAAGGGTTTTTGATATACAAAGTTTTCGAGTCCGAGTAATCTGTGAGAAAAGGGATTCTTAAAAAGGCGAAATTGAAAGTGATTTGAAGCTATGGTTGTTAGAAGTCAACTTTTCAGATTCTGAAAGAGGAATTGGTTTATATAAATTTTAGGTTGTACGATGGGTTGGATATCAGACTATTCCGATACACGGCGGCATCCACCATCGATATGCTCAAGCAGAGCATTGTGGCCGATTGGCCCAAAGGTTGGTTTAGCTCATAGTTTTTGTTTTGTTACAATTTTTATTTTGTTTATGTGAAGAATTAACTTGTGTTTGATTCAAATTGTTTTTGTTTTTAATTTTATTGATTTAATTGGATTTTTAAATTCTGGGTATTGTGGTGTTTATCTATTTGAATATTTGGATCCTATTCTATGCGTAGAGCAGTTTGATATTTGGTTGAATTTGAACAAATTGAATAGAATGTTCATGGAAATCTATCTCTCCTCAACCTTCAACTTCAAGGTCAGCAAATCTATCTCTATCTCTATCTCTCTATTCTATATTCGAATGTGTTTAATTATTATGTTCAAAGTTATATTTTGGTTTAGGAATCTTCCATTTGGTTGATTGGAATTTTAGCCTGGAAAAATGTATAATTTACTTGTTCTGCGTATGATTTTTTAAAAAAAACTAAAATTTTACTTTAGGATTTGTATGTTTAATTAGTTTGATTAGTGATTTTTTGACTATCTGGTTTGTATTTTGTTTTTCTCATGTTTCTAGAGCTTCTGATCCTAACATCTTTAGGAAAATGTCAAGGTATGTGAATTTTATTGTCCATAGTTATTTTCCTTGTGACTGTTTTAGTTTGTTGCATTAGATTATCAATGTTAATTCATAATTTCTGTAGGAGTAAGGTTTCAATTGTGTTATTAGTGCAATGTGGAGAACTGTGTTGTTTAATAGCTTTATAGTTGAGGCAACCTTATGTAGTAAAGCGTAGCTTGATTGTTATAAATTGTTGGTGGTAAATTAGATTGCTGTAGAAATAGAAAAGGGGTTTGCTTTATGTGTAAGGTGCCCTCACCAATCTTGTTATGATAAAGCCTTACCATTTTTTAAGTCTCTTTGCAGAATCCATCAATATCTTAATTAGTTCTTAATGATCTAACTGTACATGTCATTTATCGCAGGGATTAATAAAACAATAATCTAACTAGATTGGTGCCTAATTTTCTGTCACAATTGTGAAACTTGAAATTCTTGTAAGTTATCCTAAGCTACCCCAAATTGGGAATGGTGCTGCAGATTTATCTCATTATTAGAATATGTTTCATGGATGATCATTTTTTTTCCTTTTGTTCTTTAATTTCTAGTAATCACGAACTTAGAAAGAAATCAGCTTACTGGTGTGGTTCCACCGAACTAGTTGAAAAATCGAGTTTGACGTGACTTGTGTTTATGTTTCTTTGCTTCTCTATTTGGAATTTGGTGTCCTATCAGAATTGAGTTGCACTTTTTGGTTGTTACGTATTTTCAAAATCATTTGATAAGAGGGAAAAGGGATTATACGTATTTGAATCCACATAGATCATGTTGGAGTTGTTATTTATCTCTCTTTTATGTTTCTGCTCTGTTATTTGTCTCTAGGTGTGGTTTTATCACTTTTTGTAAAGGATTTTTGTCCAAAAAATGTAACTTTAGCAAATATGGTACTTATGGTTTGTTTTGTTTGTTGCTATTAATGTAGAAGAAATAAAAAGAATGAGTAGTTTTATAGTCTAGTGAAAATATCAATCCATGTCAAAATTTATGTTTTGGTTGGAAAGTTGTTTGCTGAACTTGATTTTGTTTTCCTTCCAGTCACTTTATTTTTGTGTTCCATTCGGTGAACAGTTGTTGGAATATTATTTGAACAACAAAAACATTGTAGATGCAAAAGAAAATATGCTGACATTTCTAGCTGACTTTTTTAGCTAGGTAATACATATGTACACAGTAACATTTTTTACTTGTGGTCAACACAATTTGAATGTGGTATTCATTGTTCCATTTGCTATTCAAGTTTCCCTTTTTCTGCCTCTATCTACTTTGTGTTGTTTGTGGACACTACACCAAAAAGGGTCTTTAGCAACAGTCCAATATAACACTATCAAAAATGAGTTATATTGGGTCATTACTATTATAGGCATGGGAACTTAAAAAGGTGTTGGATCTCGTATTTTGACTCACATTTTCACAGTTAGCAAATTTCACACACACAAACACTCATCCACATACCCCTTTCAAAAAAAAAATAATCCACAATTGACACCTCCCTCTTCACATCCACTCACCTCCTTTTCAAGACGACCAAAGATGGATGTCTCTCTGGTATGCCTCTCTCTCTTGCAACAAGGCACTGCTTTCTCTGGCCAGTCCTCCAACAACAGCAAAAAAAATCTCGGACGAACCTCTCTCTTCTCAGACGAAAGGAATAGTTTCTCAAATGGAAGACTTGTCGGCAAGTTATTAGGCTTTTCTCCTCCAATTTCTTAGTAAGTATTGTTCTTCTCAACAATTAAAAAAATTTAGGGTTTCTAATTTCTTGGTTGATTTTGTAATTTGTTGTCTACATGGTGGGAGAGATGAGAGAGGGAAAGGGAAATAGTAGGAGCAAAGAGAATGGTAGTTTGGGTAGTTCAGACTTCAAAGTTGAAAGATCAACACCATTAGTACAGTTGTAGTAGAGCTTCCCCCTTTCACCTTTTTAATGAGAAAATGAAACGTATAATGTAGAAAGGTGAAAGTAATAGTTGCAACAATAATGAGACTCTGTTGCAAATGCTCTCCTCTGCTGGAAATAAAACAAGAAATCTTGATGAAGATGTAATAGAGGTGTAGAAGAGGTTAAACTATCTGACACTTAGAAACTGTTGATTATTGGGATTTAAAATTCTACCCCCTTTTTGCTTGCAAGAGATTCTTCACCATCTCAATTTTGTGTATTTTGGGATTTTCTGTGTTGTGGGTATATTAATGCTATGTTCAGTGTTCAATTTGGTGTTGCTTTGTAGATTTTAGAGTTGGATCCAGCACTATAGTGATGGTGATCTTTTCTTCAATGTTACATTTGTCCAAAATTTTGGATCTGGAGCTTTTTCTTTCTTTCATTCTTTTTTTTTTTTTTCAATTTTGGTTTGAAAGATAAATGAACCATGCTTCTCATCTTGTAGTCTAAGGCCTCGTAAGATTTTTATTTTCTTTTCTTTCGTGTTTATTAAACTTTATTTTGAGTTCTCTAATTTCCCCCTTTTGGCTAAATAAAGTAAAACATGGAATAGTGGGCATTTGTTAGCTTATAATTTTCCCCCTTTTGGCTGAATAAATGAACCTATGAAACCAAATGTTTATTTATTTATTTATTTTATTTTTTTATTTTTTTTGCAGTGTAAGAATAGTAGATGTTCAAAATAATTTTCATTTTATAACAAAATGCTTTTGTCTCCTAGGAATTTTGGAGCGATTGCGGCAAGAAGATCTTTGCATTTTTCATGGAACTATCATCTAAAAGGCACTACTAGACATATAAGGATGGAGAGCAATGCTGACTCTATGTCAAGCAATGGAAAAGTAGCTCAAGAGGTGCTTTGGTTGTTCTAGAAGGCTTAGATCGTTGTTGGAAAACTATGCAGTCTAGTAGACTACACAAGTACATGGAGAGACTAGGATACTCCTGAATTATGGCTATTCCCAAACAAAATTAGAAGTCTTGGGAAAATCATATCTTTGTATCTTTCTAACAAATTGCAATTGGATGATCGTACTACTCATCTCCTCTTAGTGCCAACCATTGGAAGAAGAGGTTTCCTATGTTATTCTAAATTTTTGATGCAATGGTTTGCATTTAGAATCGTATTATTTTCACACATTTCTGGTTGTGATAAATATAGTTGTATTTGCACACACTTCATTGAGATGAAACAACAACTAAATAGTTAGTGAAGAATCTATGATTGCTTTTTAGATCATTGATGGAAACTAAACTAAAATCTGGAACCACTGCCATTGTTGACTGTTATTCTTATTATGGGGTGGCTTTCTCTTCAGCCAAAGGACTTGATCTTGATTGGTGTAAGGTGAAAGACATACTAAATTGTTTATTGAATTATTTTGTCTTCATTATCTGATTGCTAATAAATAAGGTCATCTTGAAGGATCTAGAAATTGTGTTATTGGCTCTAGATCTGGTACTATACCTTGATATACCACCAGAGCTACTAATTGTCTTTTATTATTTTGGGCAATTTGTAAAGCAAATTGTTCAATGTTATGATGATTTTATTAATGGAGTTGTTATCCTTGACACAAACAAACATTAGGTAAAATTAATCATTTCTATGTTATGATGATTTGATTTTTATTTATTGTCTGAGTCATTTTGAGTATTTCTTATGGACTTCCATTGACATAATCTGGTGTATCCCAGTTTGCTATTTATTACTGCCACTGCTGATGGCCACAAGAACATTGGAACCACCCTTACAAGGGCCAAATTTGAAGAGTTGTACTCTGATCTACTTGATAGGTATCTATTGTTTTACTAACCTTGTCTTTTACTTAGTGCTTTCCTTTTTGATCTCCTTTTGACTTGATTCAAAGCATAGCTAGAAAATATATGATTTATACTCAATAATATTGTTTGTATCTCAAATCAAATTATTTGCACTCAATAATATTGTTTTTTTTTTATCTTCTTTCTCCATAAGTCTTGTCCTATATTTTTGTGGATTTTCCCTTGATTATATTTATTTTATCTTAATTGACCATTTGTTTAAAGTGGGCTAAATCTGTTTCTTTAATTTTCTGTCATATAGTCAATTCTTGCTTCTTATTCGGACATTGAGAGGTCTACTAAGCTTCTTTACAAAAGTAGTTCTGGTCTAAGGTAATATTTTATGAATATTCTTGAGTTATTTTCATTGTTTCTGTAAATTTTGCTCAATATATGAAATATAGCTTGAGGATGGTTAGTTCCTTGTTTTAGTAAAAGTTAAGAAATATTTGACTTGGAATTGATTCTTATTAAAATATTAGCATCTGATCCAGTTGAAAAGTCAAATTTTGTTTCTTTTATTAATGTTTAAGCATGTCTCTTATGTTTCTTTTGGATACATGACTTTCTTGTTCATTATGCGAACGTGTATGTGATAGGTTTTTATACTCATTTTAAAGTTAACGATCAACTTGAGCTAGATCTAACTCAATTATTGCCATCACCATGATACTCCTTTTTATTTTATTTTATTTTATTTTTTTAAAGGAAAAATGTCACCCCAACTCAATTATTGTCATGATCGGCAGCATCCATGACTCTTATTCTTAGTTTCTATGCATCTTCAAATTTATTATTGGGTCCAAATTGTTCATGCTTGATAATTACTGTAAAGCCCATGGGTATAACTCTGTTTGATGCACTATAAGAAATTCGTCTTTTCGTAACAGGCCAAACATGCTATGAAAATATATTCGTAGCATTTTTGCTTATGCTGTATCATCCGATGTTACTAAAAGTTAGAGGCTTACCGTAGCGATAATTAGATGTTACGAAAAACCCTACAAATATAACTTTTTGTAACGTATAATAACTCTACAAATATAAATTTTTGTAACATTGAAAAGATGCTATAAACATTGACACAATAATAGTTTTATGTAACGTTCTATAGGTGTTACGACAAGAATCATTTTGTAACATTTGAAAAAGTTGTCAATTTTTTGGACATTTTATTACGTAATTCATTTATTCCATTTTTACATTTGCTTTTGAAACCCAACATAATGTTTAATGTTAATTCTACATTTAGCAAATATTTAATATTTGTAAGTGTAAGAAAATCAATCCTAAATAAAATATAAAGTCAAATAATATCGAAACCGAATGACCTTACAACATTAGACAATCTTCCTTTTCCTCCACTTCATCATGATCACTAGGTTGTGGCATCATGTGATGATCAGCTTTGTCAATCACTTCTCGATTAGATACTCATCCAAAACCATTTTGAGGAGATGACTTCTCATGGATAGCAAAGGTGGGAACCTGATCAAATGAAAGATCATCTTCCAAGTTATCAGACCTCTCTTCAGTAGATGCCACACAGTCTAGATATGTCACTAGGCAGATAACCTTTGAGACCTTGGTTGTCAAGACTACTGAAAGGTAGAGACCAAAAACTAATTACTAAAAAAATACTTACATACTAATGAAAATTTTATAATAAAGCATTTGACCCAAAATATTGATTTAAATTCACAAATTACATGCAAGGACAAAGAAAAATCCCCACCAATAACTTTATATGAAAAATGAAGATGAAAATGTGAAGTATAAGAATTCAGGTTTACTTGCATGTATAAACCATATAATAGTGATAATAAAAACAATTAACCAAAGGAAGCAAATATAACTAGTTATTATAAATAAGTAGTAAACCAAAAGGAAGTTGAGCATATAAACTCAAATTAAGAAAAACTAATTACCTCTTTATACAAACACGAGAAGCCAATTATAGAATATCGAATCCATCAAATCTTCAGAGATGTGCAACTCAGGGGATGTAACATCAGCACACATAAAACTTGACATTTTCAAAATTGAGTTTACAGAAAATCTTTAGGGGTTGAAACAAAGCGAAAAGAAAAATTGCAGTAGAGAAATTCTTGAAATTAAGAATGCTCTCATTCTATAAAAGTACGAATTGAAAATAATGGGTAAAATTTACAGTAGTATCAGCAGTCAAAATCACTTTTAGGGAGATCAACACTACTTGATGTTGGATAAGCCTCAAATAGACTAATGATGATTTAGAGGTACTTCAGATATCAAGAAAACCTTGTGTAATATAAATTCAAATGGATGGTGGTATAATATATTGTAAGCACAGAGAGAAAAAAAAAAGTGTGCAAATATTGTGAAAATATAATACCTTGAAACATCAGCAAAATAAAAAAATTATTCTCCTAACAAAACTTTTCTTTTAAAAACTCAATAGCTTAATCTAAATAGAACAGAAAAGGCACTAACGTTCAAAAGGTAAGTCAAATTACAACACACAACTTCTCGAGTTCCTGCCTATGGAAAGAGAATAAAGAGAAGAATTTTGAAGAAAGACCCCCCAAAATCATTATACTATAATATTTTCCCTTTATCTAGTTATCAAATATTTCTCATGATTATAATATACAAAATATGACCCACCAAAATAATTTAAAAAATTATAGTAGACTATTATATTGAATTAAGGATTAAATTGTTATGGACTGGTTTCCATTAGGGTGAAGAAAGATAAGCATATACAAGGAATGGTGTTTTTTTTTTTATGTTAGTCAAAGAGGGTAGGTAATGTTGTTGCTGCTACAGCCTTTGCTTGCTCTACTAGGGACAATGTACAGCTGCTTTCAAGTTTAGTAGATACGTAATCCCCATATAGGGCTTAGGAAAAAACAAGCAAAACAAAGGCATTTTTACCTGAATTTATCTATATAAGAAGTTGGGAAAAAACGATGAGTGGTAAGTAGTAGACAATGATGTTTTGTATTTACAATTCAATACAAGAGCAGCAATTGTCATACTATTATGATGTAGTTCCACCCAGAGCATATGGGTCTTGGTTGCTATTCCCACTATTATCTACTCACAAAATTGAATATTAGACAAGCCATTGATAAAAATCTCAACGACCCAAATAACTAAACACTTTATATCACAAAGAAGATCCTTACCAATGCTAATTTTTCCTTAACTCTGTAATAACGGGGTATATGTTTTCGAAGCCAAAGAGGTCTCTTCCCTCAACTATTAATCATATAAAAGTAGTGATACTAGTGAGATAAGTGAAAGGAAAGTTAGAATGGTGAGTAAATCCTAAACACAAGTACCCAAGTAAGATATATTACCTTGGCACCAGTAAGAACAATTTTTCCCAAAACAAAGATAAACAACACTATTTTTGGTTGTTTTCTGGTTCATACTGACCACCACAAGGGAGAAAAAATTATTTAAGGATGGCAAATGCATGATTAATTAGTCATTCAAAAATGATTGGAGCTTCAACAGTCTAGTCAAGAATGCTTTTACCATTATTATTAATAAATCCACTCCCCCAATGTACAACTTACACACAACTAAAAACAAAAGGAAAGCAAAAAGATGAATATTTAGATGAAACTTACACTTGAGAAAGCACTATGGAAATATGAAAGTCCTTCAAGCCTAACGGGAAATTTAACATCATAGGAGCCAACTATGTTCCAGATCTTGAAATCCTACAAAACAACAAAGCAAACCTTTTTAGATTAAAGTAACTCTAACTTATAAAAAAATTAACCATCTACCTAGGGTGGGTGAAGTAACCAACAAACATATAGTTGGAAGAGAAACAATGAACATATATCTTAGAAAAGGAGTTTGAGAATACTTTAAACTTGGCTGGGAAACCAAGTTTCTGGATGATTCTGATTTGAGAGCATACTGAGCAACAAAGAAAGAGAGTGAGCATATAACTCAAAGGAAAAGAACAAAAAACATCCTATGTTATTATGAAGGATCCAAGGAAGCAAGTCAAAGGATAACTTCTAATTCTTCATGACCTTAATTAGTCAGAAAATAAGTAATTAACAAATCCAAATACGACTTTAGAGAAAATTGAAATCAAGCATAGAAAATTAGTCCAATTTTGAATTCCTGAAATTTTTTAATGTTTTATTTGTTTGCCCTGAAAACAGATAAGACATCTAAATAAGTAACTTAGTGATTTATGTTCTTTAACATTTAGGCATAAATAGAGGCATCTAGATTATAATTTTCTTGTAAACCAAACAGATCCAAACACAAAATGTATGAACAAATTTAAACAAGACAAAACAGATCGTACCTTCAAATGGATGATATACTCTTCCTCTGTTTCCACAAAGAACGTATTGAATTTCCACTACAAGAAGAGAAATGGGCCAGTGATGTCATAGAGAAAACACAAGAAGAATGCATAAAGAAAAAAAATAAAAAATAAAAAAATAAAGGCCTCTACACGAGGGGAACTGAAAGGGACGCATATTCAACTCAAACCCTAGAAAATGCATTTCTATATATCTTCAAAAAATGCATTCGGCAGTTAATGCATCCAAATCAAATCAAATGAAAAAAAATAAAAATAAAAAAACTAGGAGTTGCAACCTTGACAAGAAAGTACCAAAATCAAACAAAAAACATGAACATAAAAGGAAAAACAGATCTTTACTAGGCAACAATGGTAAAAATGAAACAAGAAATGAAATTGACACATTAATTGGCTAATTAATCAGATTTCATAGCGAACCAGAGAAGACCATGAGAGATTTCTCAAAGGAAAAATTACAGATTAGAAAAATTACAGAGATTTCTCAGAGAAGCCCTAAAAGACCTTACTGCAAAGATGCCAATTTCGGCTTTGAGGCTAACATCAGAGGTAACTAGTGGCAATGGCTTCGCAATTTGGGGATAGCAGAGAAAAGACTGATTGGAGAGATAGAGAGATGCGATTTGGGGTTGAAAAAACTTGGGGTATATCGGGTTTGAAGCTTCATTATTCCCCTCTGATTGTTTATTTAATTTTCATGTTGTTCTTCATTAGGCGCAAATATTTATGACCCATACCGCCAAAAAATTTCCTAGTAAAAAAATGTTACATGTATACTCATTTACTGTAACACAATTTTGGTTAGGTTACAATTAATAGTTATTTGTAACACAAATTCATTTAAGTTGTGCTTTAATGCTACAAATACCCATATTTATTGTAGTGATGGTATAACCCATGGGAAAAAAATGTTCACGTTCACATTCTGGTTTAAAATTCCTTTTGGGTACATTCAAATTCTCGTTCTAATATTATTTCTTGAACACACTCCTCTAGAATTTCACGAAATGTTGTGATCCAGATGTTGCTACTATTAGTAGAGATTCTCTGGCTAAAATTATTTATTCTAGATGATTTGATTGGTAAGGTCATTGAGAAAGAAATTTATAAGAAGCATGTGTTTTTGATTCTTATTAATGCTGTGATTCTTATTGTTCCAGGCTTGTGAAATCTCTCAGTTCAAGACCATTTTGATTGGTAGATTGAGGTACTTAAAATTACATTTTAATACAATTCAATTTCAATATTTGAAGATAAAATTATAAAATTAAAAAAAAAGTTTAAAAAGTTTGTGAATTTATTGTTTATTTTTTCACTTAAACTTGGAGAAACAAATTAGGCAATCTATTAAAAAAATTACAACGGGCAACCTTAAACAAATTAGTCAATAACCCAAATTATAATATCACAAAACTTTTTTTTTTAATTTAAATTTCTATACTTTTAATTTTAAAAATACAATGAACAAACGAAGAAAAAGAAAAATATTTCCTCATCTTTTAGAAGTCAAACTTTAATAAAATATTAGGAAAAAGGAGTACCTACCTTTCAAGGAAGAAGGCAAGAAATGATGTGATGATTGTAGGCATCTCCATTATTGTACTAAATGACTTATCCATAGGTAACTATTTTGTTGTTGACTTGTGTAAAAATAAAAAATAAAAAATAATAATAATAAAATAAAAAGTAAGAAAAATTGTCTTATCCATATGGCACATTATCCATTTTTGGTGTGGCTCTAACTATTTCTTACCATTCTCATACCAGCATCCACTAATTTATAGATTTTTCAGATTTTTTCATTATCCTTATATTCTTATTTTTTTATAAAAGTTTTAAAATACCTCATGATTTGATCATATTTTATTAAAATGTAATTTTTAATACCTCAATATCCTTGTGAAATTTGGGTAGTTGATCTAAACTTGAATTCAATTGCTATGAAATTATGGTGCTAAATCATTTGTAGGTATGCTAGTGCTTATATTGATTTGGTAAATTCGTGTAGGAAGAGACAATGGAGAAATTTTGTAAAGTACATAATGTAGAGTAACACTAAAAAGCCAAGTTATTGGAAGGCTAGCCATGGGTCATTTTGGTTTTACTAATTATGAAAAATAGGGTAAGGCAAAGGAGGTGAAGTGAATGGTAAGCCATGAGAATTGAGAATAAAAATTAGTTGTTTAGTAGCTCTTGCTTGTAATTTGTTAATAGAACAAATTATAGATTATGTTAGTTGTAGTTGCCTAATAGAAAAGAAACAAAAGAAACAAAATGATTGTTTTTATTCAAGCATCAATGCATCACAACTAACAAAAATAGAGATAAAAATAGAAAATCTTTAAAAGGCATGATGACTGCTTTGACACTTCATCTATTAGATAAATACTTGTTGGTTTTTTTCAATATTGTCCACACTGATATACTTTTTCCTTTATGTTTATTTCATAAATCTAAAAGATGTAGGGGTAGATGGTTATGTTGGCGAGTTGATAGTAGATATTGTTTTTAAATAATTGTAGGTAGTGCAAGGCTAATGTTTTTAGGTAAAGCTGAAAGATGTGATAATGATTGCTTTCAATATTGTAGTACCTCTAATCTGGTTTTCATTATTTAATTCTCTGGTGACTTCTGTTATAATTAAGCTCCAAATTATCACAATGCATCCAATTAATTCTAAAGACGTGTAGGTATTATCATTCTAAAGATCTTTGTAATATTAATTATTTAAAACATTAGGGATAGTAATTGTAACTAATTATTATAATTTTGTTGTGGCTATGAGCGTGGTATGAATAGGAAATTTGAGGTTGATTGGTTTGGGAGAGAGCTATTTCTCTAGGAGAGTTGATAAACTCTCAAAAAAATCCCTTGTATTTTTCAAGAAAGAGATAAAGATTCATAGGTTACCTCAGCCACTTGCGGAACATTTCTTTATGTGCTGGAGCTTTATCTTGAGTTTTTTAGTATTATTACTTTGAACATCTATGTAATATTAATTGTGTAAAACAATAGGGGTAGTCATTGTTACTTATCGACCATGCCCTAACATCAGTTTTCTTTGATTATATTATAATTCATTAATGCAGTTTTTTCTTAGATATGAAGCACATCTACAGTAGAAGAGTGTGTCAAACTAGGAAAGGGCATCAAGGTCCTTCCTCTACCCTTTTTATAAAGATTGGAAGCTCTTGAGTGGAACAAAGTTAACGAAGTACCTGTGAATGATCCTTTTATTAATAGTATTAATATTTTGTGAACTTGTATTGGATATACATTTATTTGGGTATTAGTATTTTGTGAATTTGTATGTGTATTGGATATTTAGAATTCATCATTTGTGTAAAACACAATTGGTGAAGACTCTTTATAACAATGACTTTATCAATGTTTTATATTTTTTTTATCTTAAAATTCAAATAACTCAAATTTTCAAAATAAAAGTTATTACAATGATATGAAATAAGATTATATAAAAGAAGTGTTATCCAATAACCAATATAACAATAAATAATAGTAATACAAAGCTTATCATATAACACTTTGATATATGTTATAAAATTGATACAAGTATAATAGTGTACTAAATTAAGATAACACTTACATCATGTAATATATTATATACTATAAGGATTAATAAACACAATATTCACTACAAATGTATAACACCTTATAAATGTTATGAAATTTGAAAAATGTATCAGGAAGAAACGTTATAAGATACAAAATATTACTAACAAAAAACGCTACTCTGTATATTTATACTATAACGATTCCTACAGAACATTTAAAAAACGTATTGAAAAATGACCAGACATACGATAACAGTGGCTTTCTTAACGTTTCATAAAACGTTATACTAACTATACCATAATGGTTTTTACATGCTATAAACGACCCTTTTTGTTGTAGTATTAAAGCTGGTTCTGTAAAACAATTATTTTTAAAAGATGATACATCTCGAGTTAATTTCTGACTTAGTTAATGATGGGAACCAAAGAAATTCTGCAGACTCGAATAGGTAAATGGAATGAACTCTCTTTCTTTCCTTCTTATGATTCTCTTTTAAATTTTTGTATCATTTCAAAAAAATTCTTGTGTCTGTTTATCTGCCAACAATTTTGGAAAAAAAAATTTCCTTAGTTTTTATGATAAACAATCTTTTGTTTTCTTTCATTCCTCTACTATCTTAATTTTATTTTATAATATTAGCAAGATTTGATATTGAGTCTTATAACCTTATTGGATCTTTTTCCCATCTCACCTAAATTTTCTTTATTCTTCCTTTAAAAAATAAAAAAAAAAAAACTACATAGAGAAAGATATTCCTAATGCACACTGAATATATCCTAGCTTTCAAGCTGCTGTGGTAAATGACTTATTGCAAATGCCATTCTATTCAATCAGTCATTGTTAAGAGTTCATTCCCCTTTTGTTTCTTTTCTTTTCTTTGGATGGTGGATTTTCTAGTTGTCGCTGATAATTGTTGTTCAACATTAATAGAATATTGTTTTAAATATATCTATTAGCAACACAATTTAAATATTGAATAAGTGAGAGTGTGTATCACTCTTTTTGTCTTGCATTGAAATTTTCCAATGTTTTCTTTGAGACAGGTCTTTCTGATCATGATAAGATAGGTCTTTGAGACAAGTGTCTACATTTGTGGCAGGTTTGTTTGTATCTATTCTATGCTGCTTTGAGTACATACTAAAGAAATTAACTTGATGGTGTATTGCTTTGAAAAAAGTCTATGAAACTAACAAAGTTTACATCTTTTTGTCAGTGGACCAGCAGCAATATTCACTACATCCTATGCCATACTTGAAAGTTGACAAAACCAAATATGATGGAAAATTATGTTCATGATATTATAGAATTCTTCATATCTACAAGGTTTGATTCTTTGTAGGTAAGATTTTGTTACCATCATAGTTTTGTTTTACCATTTTTTATTTCCTTTTTGCTAATGGTATAACTACACCATCCTTTTCTCCGTTATTATCTGCTGCAGCTACAGTCCAACTTAACCAATGAGCTTTTGGAAGACCACCTGATAATGTTGAAATTCTATAGGACCAACTAGATTTCCTCCCTTATCTATGCAGATTTAAGGTTTGGACTTCCACACAAAATTAGCAAGTTGTTCTGAATTTTTAATCCTGTTAATTCTCGTCTTTTAGTTTTATGTTTAACGTTTGATCACTCCAACCTAGGGTCTTTCTACTTGGCAGCTTATTTGCAGCACGACACTTGCCATTATTACATTGTAATAAATTCTGATGACTCTGTGGATAATGTTTCTACTTGAGGCTCGTAATTTGTTATTGTTGAGGCTCATAATGGGACAGAGCAAGAAAGTTGATTGGTTATGAAAATGAAATTTGCTGGGGGACTCTAATAAAAATCAGAAGGTTTCATATGATTTATAGTCAACATTATCTTGTCAAAAGCTCCACCAATTTGCTTTACATTTTAAAGGAAATCCAATTATATGATGCCACATATAAGGTAAATGATTTTGTAGAATTATTTGCATTTGGATTTTACATATATGCGAAACTGCTATAGTGAAAAATGCACAAGTAGAAGTTATATTCATTGGTTTTGAATTTTAGGATTAACTTAATTATAATTTTAATCAATGATTCCTTAAGAAAGAACAAAAGTAGAAGAAAAAAAAATAGAGATTTGAAAGTTGTTGGGAATTTTCCTATGTGATTGTTGTCGTAGGTTAAATATTAGATAATGACTTGTGTGTGTATTCTACTTCAGCTGTTGAATTGCTTTTAGGTAAGTAGATTTGATATGCCAATAATGCGGAAGTAGCTGAGTAATAAAGGGAATGGGTGTTACAAAGAAAAAGGGATAATTGATTAAGAAAGCTGTGTCACATAAGGTTTGCAGGGGCTTTTTTCTTTTTCTTTAGATTTCTACTCTATTTATTTATTTGATTGTTTGTCAGTCTACTTATTTAGAGGCTGCTCCTACACTTAATAATGCATTGTATTTGATCTTTCTTTAGTATCTCCATTAAAGTCTTTGGGTTTCTCATTCAGTGATTTTTGCTTGCAATTTTATGTTAATCCATCTGTTTAATTTTTTAAATGATTTTAGCGAGAAGCCTTGGTGAGCAATTATGCTAGAGAAGCAAAAACTCAAGTACTTTTTTTTTAGTGCTTGATAGCTATAATATGCTTTTGGACAACTAAATTCTTTATTCTTTCGAATTAAAGTGTCATTGTAAACTTTCTAATTTCCCATGTTAGGTTAGACAAGTGAATGACATGAAGTTTTGGATTTGGCTAGCTAGATGAAACTTATTAAAAATTACATTTTGTTTCCAAGTTATATTAAAATTTTTTGTTGGATTTAGAGTTTGACACTAATACTCTGAATTTATGTTTTATATAATTATATTGTTGGGCTATTTATGTTTTTGATTTATTATATATCATCAGTACTTATAAATTCTTAATAAAAAAATTGCATCTCACAAAAAAGATAATTGTTAAAAAACACTACTAATAGTGTTAAACGAGGCAATTTTAAACGTGGTCATAGATACCTATATCTTGTTATTACTTGGATATTTATAGCATAAAAAAATTGTCATATCACAAATAAGATAAGTGCTAAAAAAAGCTACGAGTAGTGTTAAACGACTATTTTAAAATGTTATAACATATTTAGAATTAGATTTTAAAACCGCTATAATATAAGTTTTTATGGCACAACAGCATAAGCTTTTAAAAACGCTATAATAGGATATAGACTTTTAATAATATGAGTTGTTATAGTATTAGATTTAACACTAAGAAATAGTTTTAATAGCGTTTTTAAAAACCTACAAAAATGCTATATTCTAGTAGTGGGGCCAGTTTCCGCGACGAGTAATCCTTGCAATATGTCACTTTTCATGAGGGTTACCCGTTGCGGAAACTCGCTTTATGCGAGGGTTCTATGTATAACCCCTATGAAAACTTTAGCCTTTTTATTTATGTATAAATATCCTAAAATTTATAATTTTCCCAAGGGTTGCCGAATCCCGTGATTTTAATTACGGCGCACCTGTTAAAATAATAATCCAGAAAACTGAAACTAAACAAATAATAATTTTATTGATCACTAAGATATATAATGAAAAGTAATAATAGTCCAAAAATACATAAAGTAATAAAAAAAATTAAAAATTAAAAGCATTTCACCCATTTGTTTTAATCTTCATCGTTTGCCTCAACGTAGTCCACCTATTTCTCACGAATTTGGTTGAGCTCCTTCAATGTGTAGGTGTCGTCAAGATCGATGAAAATCTGTATAACAAATTAATTTTCTTAGTTATACAATTTGTTAAAAAAATTATATGTGTACACAAATTTGATTAGTAATTTAAAAATAAATAAAATATTAGTTTATTACCACTTGGGAAAACCTGATAAGTTCACTCCATTTTTTAAAAGTAGTGTCCATAAACTGACATAGTACCCACATTTTACATTTATCGTCTTGAGTTGTACACTGCAAAAAATAAAAATAAAAATAAAAATAAAACTTACATATATCTAAAACTTTCGCTAATCGAGTAATTTTTCTACACTTTTACTTTTCCCTTTAAGGGGGAAAATTCAGTTGGGGTATTTCCATATACTCCAAACCCTAAAAAGAAAAAAAAGACACATAAATATAATAGTTTATCTCCAAATGAATAGTATTCATAATTTAATAACAAATATTTACGATTCAAACAAGTCTTTTTCTTCTTTTCAGGGTTTATTATTCAGTGGGTCCATGTTGTATGCATAGTTACACTGCGGGAAAAACAATATCAAGACCCAATGGTTCCTACACAAGATATACAATAAGAAGTTAATGTTTATCAGTAACTTTTATAAGAATACTTATTAAAATAAATTAGTGAATAAATTTTACCCGATATTAAGTGGAGCTAAAATGTAACTGTTGCTGCTTTGGGAGATGACCTATCTAAACCATGCAGAACAATATGTCATCCTCTCCTCCAAACTCAAAATTGATGCAGTACAGTTCGGGCAAAGAAACTTGAGCTTCGGATTTGGATATTGCTCCGAAAGGTATCTACATGCAAAAACCAACTGGTTAATAACTTGTACAAACCGTAACTGGATAACTAAAGTTTAAAGAAACTTACTTCATGTAGATAGCAATGTAGTTTGCACTAATCTCTTGTATAGTGGCAAACTGCATGATGTCATCAGCATCGATGATGCAATCCATCACTTGACCCAAAAGGTCACCCGACAAACAGAAAGCAAAGAGTCCATGGTCACCCTTCAATTTCTTCGCCACTCTGTATAACACCATCAGGTTCTTTGGTGTTCAAGGGGCCATCATTTGATGGGCTCCAGAAGTACCAGAATGAGCCAGTGACTTTTTTCGGAGATGGATGTTTTTTTGGTTGATTCTCTTACACAAAATAAACGATAAAGTGTTAGACATACTAATTTAATCAGTAAAAATAATACATCATATACAATTAACTTACCGGGGCATTAACAGGAATTTGTAGGAACTTTCACCAAATGAAAAAAGTCCCAATAGCATCAGACGTTGTTTTTATCTCATCGTTAACAGGGTATAACAATAATGTAACCACCAAGAAGGTCTATACCAAGACTCTTGCATTACCAGGTCCAACTAGTTGGTTATGAATATAAGAATCATAACCTCCTAGTTGGGGTTGGGTCAAGCCTACAGCCACTTTATCACTCTCCTGAGTACAAAGATACACCTCCTCCTACAAACACAATCTCATATCATTAATAAAATTGATAAAATAAGCACTACAAGAATTATTGCTTT
>WUAT03475777.1:0-15808 GCA_010015005.3 Ulmus americana
ACACTTCGTCCCTTTTACCCATATATCTTTTCCATCCACAACCTTCATCCCCTTAAAATCTCCACTAATTCAATCGAGATGATTTCTTGATTTATTCTTCTGAGTTTATTCAGGAACTTAAGTTTGGGAATTGAAGATTTTCATTATTACTTCAGCAGAGTCAAATTTGGAAAAAACTCATTGATACTACTTTACTCCGAAGAAAGGATGGGTCTGGTTTATTGGGCTAAGCTTGAAGGATCCTGAACCTAAGTGATTGTACTTACTCTCTGGGAACTGGTAATCACCGGTTGTCAACCATAGTATTTTCTCAATTTGTCGTGATTTTAACATAGGTAAATTTATTCTAAAATCTCCCCCCTTCTCTGTAATTATAAGTATCTTTTAACCTATTGCTTTTAATTCTTCAATTCAGCTGAAGAGAACATTGAATTATACCATCCAAAAACTTTGAAGCTTTCTGAGGAAAAGGGGAATTTTCTCCAGAACTTCGCAATCAAGGGCAAAAATTCTAGATTCCGTATCTCCAAAGTTGTCAACCTAGCTTCAATCTCTATCTTTGCCCGATGCATTCCTTTCTTCGGGATAAACTGCGTTGGAAACCCCTATTATTCTCAAAAGACTATCAGAGGGTTATGTCTAGATTTCTGAAATAATTTGCTACCTTTAACTAAGCTTGTCCTTACTCTCAAGGTCTCTATCCCCCAATGAGAGAAGAATTAACTGGACCATTCAGCTTTCCTAGCATCTTGGAGGAAGATGAATTCAAAAAGGCCGATAACATCATTGGTGAACTACGACTCCTTACATCTATCGAGCCCCTTGCTGAGGAAGGAACTTGTGGCATTCAATTAGATGCTCTAAGCAAGAAATGATCAATTACTCATCAAACCTCTAAAACACAATCTAGTCCCTAAAAGAAGAAGAAGAAGCTCGATGCTTTGAAGAAAAAGACGAGGACCAACTTTGAAGTTCTTATTCTCGGCCTAAGTCTTCTAAAATTGATAAGCCTGAAGGGTTCAAAAGTAAGACTTGAAGCAAAAGTTCTAGAAGAATCTTCCTCCAAGAAACTAAAACCCTCTGAAACATTGGGTTCATAGACGGGTAAAATTTATCCCCTACCTTTTGTTTTTTGAAGACTTTCTAAATTCATCACTTTTACAAATCCTTTGGACACCTAGAAATCTTCCGGCACTGCAAAAGTCATCTTTAAACCCTCAACATTCCAATCAAATTCCTCATTAGTTTCCTCTACTGCTCCAAACACTACCCCCAACAGATCTGGTTGTTGTTGACCCTTCATCTACGAAGGGTAAGAAGCCTTTTGAAGGAACAAGTTCTTCTGGTCATACTACTCTGGAGGAATTCTCGAAGAACTTTGACGCATTTATCAGTGCTATCTCCACAAATGACTTTACCAAAGGAATGATCTCCTTGATCCATCGGAAACGAGATGCGGATATCTCCACAATTACGAGGCATCTTTCTCTAGTGGCCATCTTGAATAATCAAAAAGGAAAAGTTTTACAACTTTCCAATGAGAATCAACAGCTACAGGTAAAGGAAAAGAATCTTTAGGAGAAATTGTCCTCCGCTGAGAATGACTTGAAGGTATATCTTTTCTTCTTTTATTTCCATTCTTCTTAGTCCTTTAAGACCTTCATCGGAATCTTTAATTATAACTCTTCTCTCAATCTTAGGTTGCTAGTGGAGAAAAGGCTTAATTAGAGAATAAAGTTGCTGAACTAGAACAAAATATTTCCCTAGCCGAAGGAAGGGAACGCGAAGCTATCGTCCAAACCAAGGAAAAATGCACCGATGTACTGAACCAGTGCTATGCCCAGTTCTCCAAGATTGTGGTGATCAATAGTTGTAGAAACTTTAGGTTAAGTTGGGAGATGGCCTTGCTTCCTCCGGAGGATCGTCAAATCACTGGGCCTTATTCCTTCAATCTTGAAAATAAAATCATCGTGAACGAATATAATCAAAATTACTACATTGAGCTTGAAGGGCTACATAATGACTTCCTTAAGGAGATGTAGGATGTTGAGGGTTCATCAAGAGAAAGGGAAGAGGAACCTGCTAATGAGGTGGAGGCTGCTACATCCCCTATGTTGGAAAATCAAAATGAAGCTGCAGATCCATTGCATCCCCCTACCAATCTTTTGGCTTGTTCTTCCAGGTCCTTTGACGATCTTGTAACTATCCCTTTTTCTTAGCCTTTCCCAAGCCCTAGGATTAGTTTTGAAGGGCTAGCCGTGCTCCAAACTCTAGAATGTAGAATTGAGCCATTTGATCAATCCTCGGCCACTGCCACTGCCTCTTCGGCCTCTGCTCCCATTGTCCCGCTTCAAGAGAAACTACCCAAAGAGAGAGGTCCAGATGTTTAGAATTTTTCTTCTTTTTAAATTGTAATATTACAATATTTCCTTATCTTTGTAATCTTTGCAACATTAATGAAATTCTATTTTTTGAAATTCTTTCTTTATATTGATTTTAGTTGGAGTTCAGGATCCGAAAATAAAACTTTTCAACCAAAGTGTTTATAGGCTCGGTTTTCGAAAGAAATACCTCCCACTCAATTATCTCAACTTTAAAGTTTCGGTCAAGTCTACTCCTTGGATCCAACACTCTTCTTTTAGGGATAACAAATTGAAGGAAAATTTTCATCATTCTTCTGTTGCTTTGTCATTCTTTCTATCTTCCTGCCAAAGCTTTGGTTCCACTAGAGAGCTGTGTAACAAAAATGTTTTTGGGGCGAACCTTCAACGCTTTAGATATTGGTGTATTTATATCAAAGTTCATTCACTTTTGAAGATTATATGGATCTTATTACTTCTATTCTTTGTTTTGAATACCATCCTCTGGCCGATCGTTTCACCTATGTTTCAGACGATGAAGTTGATTGCTACCATATCAATTTTGTCTTATCGGGTTTTTGTCATGAAATTCTCCCAGAGTTGAACATCATTTTCCTGAATGAACTTCCTCCTGAATCAGTAACTTTCACATTATTGTCAAGACAACCTGCAAGACTACTTCGAGATCTTTAGACAAACTCTTTTCATGCTTAATTCTATTAAGATGGTGAAAGTCCTTTGACTTATTTTGATCCTCTTAAATTTCATCCTCGAGAGAATGAAGAATTATATTTGATCCTTCGTTGGCGTGTCAGATTTGAGAAAGACATATTTTGTGAGCTGGCTGTTGATGTGACACGTCATGAATACTTGGAATAGACCTGAAGGGATCGAGAAGAGGCTAATAGAACCGTCGAGCTAGATTTAAGAGGAAGAGAAAAGATTACCAAAGGTGCACTTGTTCAGAGAGACGCATCCCTAAGGATCATTGAATCTTAGATTAGACTAGGAAATCCTTATTCACCTCAATTTCACTGGACTTTATTCTGTAAAACATTTCGTTAATTCAATTCAAGATTTCATTGTTATCTTTTTTATCAATTTTAAATTATTCGCAAGTTTTTATCAATTTAAATTCTTCCGGAACGGATCCTTCGGTTTCACACCTTCCTCTTCAAAGATGAAGAACCTTAAATCCCTCGGGAAGGGACCTTTTGGTCTCGGACCCTCCCTTCAAACATGAAGGATTTAAATTCTCTGAGAATGTACCTTTCGGTCTCACACCTTCCCTTCAATGATGAAGGATTTAAATCCTTTGGGAAGGGACTCCAAGGTCTCGCACCTTCCTTCAAAGATGAAGGATTTAAATTATCTAGGAAGGGACCTTAAGGTCTTGTACCTTCCCTTCAACGATGAAGGATTTAAATCCTTCGGGAAGGGAACCTAAGGTTTCGCATCTTCCCTTCAATGATGAAGGATTTAAGTCATTTGGGAAGGGACCCTAAGGTCTCACACCTTCCCCTTAATGAGGAAGGAGTTAATCTTTCGGGAAGGGACCTTCCGGTCTCGCACCTTCCCCTCAATGATGGAGTTAAATCCTTCAAGAAGGGACCTTCTGCTCTCGCACCTTCTGTTCAATGATGAAGGAGTTGAATCCTTCGGAAAGGGACCTTTTGGTCTCGCACCTTCTGCTCGATAATGAAGGAGTTGAATGCTTTGGGAAGGGACCTTCTGGTCTTGTACCTTACCCGAGATTCTTCATTTAATAGAACACCAATGAAATAAATAGTTCTTTATTTATCATTCGAAGATTAAATAGGAGTCATTATCTTTAATCAAAGGATCCTTAGTTGGTGCCTCGTTAAAAACCTATCTTCGAAAACCCATGTGGGACAAAACTAAATCATAGGAAAAGATTACAAATCCCTGAAATTTTTTACATCACATAAAGTACTTCTTAAGAAACATAGCATTCTAGCTTCGAGGGACTTCTTTTTTGTTACTCACATTAGTCAATTTGTAAGCCCCCTTTCCCAAAAATTCTCTAATTTCAAATGGACTTTCCTAATGCTCGTTGAATTTTTCTTTTTTCATAAGCTCTGGGATCTGTCGCAGCATCTACTTTCCTTTGGTAAATTGTTGGATCTTTTGATCGTAAAATACCCTTGTTTTGTGTTGGTACGTAGCTCTTCATATTTTCGAACGCTCTTGAACATCTTCTGCTATCAAGGTTGTCAAGGTTGGTAAACCTGCTTATGTCAAGAGTATTGCTTCAATCTAGTATACTAGTGCGAAAGGTGATTCATCTGTCACTCTTTTCTTCTTTGTAGGTTGTGCCCATAGTACCCTCAGAAATTCATCTACCTATGCTCCTCTTTTGTCTTCTAAATTTCTCCTCATATTCCCCACAATAAGCTTGTTAGTCTCCTTTGCCATTCCATTAACTTGCGGGTGCTATACCGGAGAATAATTCACCTTGATACCATACATTTCGCAAAAGCTTTTGACCTTGACATTATTGAATTGAGTCTTGTTATCCATAGTCAAAACTTTTGGCATTCCAAATTGACATATTATAAAATTCAAAATAAAGCTTATTACATCATTTGCTGTCACATTCAAATATGCTTCTGCTTCCACCTACTTGGTAGAATAATCTATCACAAGAAACATGAAGCATTACCCTCCCTTTACCAATGGAAAATTTCCAATTATATCCGATCCTTATTTCACAAATAGCCAATGACTAATGATTCAATGGAAAGGCTCCAAATGTTGATGGATTAACGATTTGTATTTTTGGCTTTTACATTTTTTTGCGTAATCCTGGGCATCCTACATCATATTTAGCCAATAGTATCCAGCGGTTATCACTTTATGAGCTAAACTCCTTCCCCCCAAGTGATTTCCACATACTCCTAAATGAATTTTTTGGAGGATCGTCTGAGATTTTTCTTTTGAAACACATCATAAGAAGGGTTCGAAGAATGATTTCTTGAACAAAGCTCCTTCCAATAAAGTATACCTCGCGGCTCTTAGTCTTAACTTTCTCTCCTCATTCTTGTCCTCCAGTAATTTAGCATTCTCCAAATAATCCATTATGGGCTTCATCCAATATTCCTCTAGAACATCTAGCTTGCCCCCCTCTTCTACCTCTATCATGTGAACATCTGACGGATAGCTTGCCTCTGTAGTTATTTCCCTTTTCTTTACATATTCTCCATAAGCTGCTCCTTTTGCTAATTCATCGGCTCTAGCATTGAGCTCTTTTTTATGGCTTGAACATCTATTCTCCAGAGTCTTTTCATTAGTTTTGTAACTTTGCTGTGATAATTTTTCATTCTTGGATCTTTCACTTTGAAAATTACACTTACATGCCCTGCTACAAGCTCTGAATCTACAAATACTTTCAAATTTTGAACCCCTAGCTTCAATGACAGCTTTAAGCCATAAATCAAAGCTTCGTACTCAGCTTCATTGTTTATCATAACCTTTTCCAAGCAAAAGGCTTTCTTAATTTTTACTCCGGATGATGATTGTATCACAACCCCGATGCCTGCCCCATCTTTATTTAATGCTCCATCAAAATTTAGAGTCCATCTTGTAGCTTCCTCTGGCTGTAACATTACTTCTTTATCTATTAATTCGAAGGACTAGATTTCAACAAGAACATCTGCTACAACTTCCCTTCTCGGAGCATATCTTATATCATAAACTCCAAGTTCAATTGCCCACTTTGTGAGTCTTCCCATAAGATCTAGCTTAGAAAGTACATATCGCATTGGGCTGTTTGTCATTACCATTATCAGATGGGACTCAAAATAATGCATGAGCTTCTTCCTAGCTACCACCAAAGCGATCGATAACCATTTTTTCTAGGGTGTCATACCTTTTTTCTGCGTTAAGTAGCATTTTGTTTGCATAGAATACAAGTTTCTACTCTTTTTTTTTTTCTCTTACCTCACTAAAAGTGCACTCACTGCTACATCAAAAATCGCCAGATACAAGAATAGTTCTTCTCCTTTTTTTGGGGCTAACAAAATTGGAGTTAAGCTTAGATATCTTTTCAATTATTTGAATACCTGGCTTTGATTTTCTCTCCACTCTAGCAACATTGAATGCTTTATGCTTTGAAATAAGGGTTTACATTTATCCAACATTGTTGTAATGAACCTCCCCGAAGCTGATATCTTTCTCATTAAGCTTTGTATGTCTTAGAAGGTTTGTGGTTCTTTAATTTCTGACAGTGTTTTGATCGAAGTGGGGTTTGGTTTTATCCCTTGCTTACTTTCCACTTGTCCCATAAATGTTTTGCAAGATACTCCAAATGCACATTTCAGCAGGTTTAACTTCATCTGGAACTTTTGGAAGATTTGGAACACTTCATCCGCATCTCTTATTTGATCCTTGGCTTCTTTGCTTTTTATTACCTTATCATCAATATAAGCCTCAACATTTTTCTCCAGCAATCCTGTAAACATCCGGTTAATAAGTCATTGATAATTTTGCTCCGATGTTCTTCAATATGAAGGGCATGACTTTGTAGTAGTAAACTTCTCTTTCAATTATGAAGGCTATATGCATTCTCACTTTCATTCATTCTGTTGGCTTTATTTGCTGTTGAGCTAGGCATTATGTCCATTAACTTAGCGTAACCTCTGTAACCTCTTCATGTAATTTCTCCTTCAAGAATTAAGGAGAGAGAAACTTGGTCCATAAAGTGGGTGATGGACCAGAGCATGGGATGATCCATCTCATAGAATGACTCGACCAGTAGGATGACCTGGTTCGTAGGTTAGCTCAGCCCATAGGGTGACCCGAATAATAGAGTGACCCAACTCGTAGAGTACCCCACCTCGTGGAGTGGGCTGGCTCGTGGAGTGGATCAGCTTATGGAATGGGCCGGCCCGTAGAGTGAACCAATTGGTAGAATGAGCCACCTTAAAGAGTAGGTCTACCATGAGATGGACTTTAGCATAGGTTAAACGTGGTTGGGCCGTGTCATAAAGACAATTGTTTAAAGTTCGAGGCGTAGAGCTAATTGTTTATGGCTGAGGCGTATAGCCAATTGTTTATGGTTGAGGCGTATAGCTAATTATTGATGGGCTAAGGTGTAGAGCCAACTGTTGTTGGGTTGCAGCGTGGAGGCAACCTCTAACAGGCCGTGGCGTAGAGCCAGTTGACTAGTTCCCTGATAAAAAGGTCAATACGGATTTTTGCCCATACAACCACTTAGGGTTCCACAACCACCATTCTATTCAACCTTTGGCCTCAAATTATTCAATAGATTTTTTAAGAGGAAGATATTCTCTGGCTAAAGCCTCTAGCAAAGATAGAGCGGATCTTATAGATGTATTATTCCATTTCCTTTGTATTTGATTCATGTTATGTGGCATATAACAATTGTTTTAATTTCAATTCCTTTATAATAAAACAAGTTATTTTTTATGTGAGAGATGTTTAATAATTTGTTGAGATTATTCTATATGAGAGATAGAAGATTAATCTATGTGAGAGAGATTGTTTGATTGATTGTGTTCATATACAAATATAAGTTCAGTCACATTTTTCTTATGTCAGTCAATGTGAATATAATTAATTCAATAGATTAATTTTATAGGATTGTTAAATGCTGCAATAATATTTGAAGATTTATTGTTGTCGCTTGATATCATATAAGAGAATTAAATTGTGTGCTTAATTTAAAAGTTGAATTAAATCAATAAGTGAATCAATAATAGGAATAAGTGGATGAACCTTGAGTGAAGCTTGATGCTTTATGTTAATATCAATTGCTTATTCTTTTATTCAAAATTATCTATTCTCATTCAAATATTCTTTTGTTCTAGATATCACCTATTTTATGAAGAAGCTTCAATCCACTTTGTTGAATGCCTTCCCCGGCAACAGTAGCAAAATTTGATTATGCTCATGTTTTTGGCAATGGCTATGGCTGCATTTTTGCCATCCGTTGATGATTCTCTACTACACGAAGGATTCCTTCGTCCCTTGCTTTACCTTCATTCATTTTAAGAGGAGGAGTTTTAATGAATCTCTCGTGAATCAAAAATCTGTTATCAGCCCCCTGACAAAAAAAGTTTGCCTTTTGCTTGGAGACCGAATCTTGAATTGGGTATGCTACTTCAGAAAATTTGCTAATGAACTATCTAGGAGTTTTATCCTAATGCTGCTCCAAGTGTAGGTCTGCCATTATCTTCTTCTGAGGAAAATTATTGATGTATCCCAACTACTCAAAGCTTCGAATCGTTCTTTCGGGAAGTTAGCTAAACTATGACGAAGCCTGTCCTGTCAGCGTAATGGAGAAAAGCTTGTAGACGAGTCCCTCAGTCACCTCTTCGAGAAAAATCCTTTGTCTAAATTGCAGGAGGTGAGCTACTGGATCAGCTTTCCCATCGAACTTTTCTAGAACTAGAGGATTGAACTCTCTTGGCTTGACTTCTTGCGCTATCCATTAAGTGAAAGGAGATTTTGAGATCCCTTTCATGGCTACTATCACTTGATCCGTTGGACTACTTGCCTCGACCCCTTTAAGCTTCCTGGCTACTTCTTTGATGAGTCTCTCACTTAGATCCTTCGGGTTGGAAGTTTTCCTCTTTTCATTGTTTTGGCGGGTTTCTTCCTTCTGAACGTTCTTCTCAGTTTGATGAACTTTTTGGGGATGGGTAGTTCTTGAGCTTAACTCAGCTGATCTTTCTGGAGACCTTTCTCTTTTCTTGTGCGTCTTTCGCTTCGCATCTACCTCATATCTGTTGCTCTTATTGAAGATAGTTTCTTATCTTCGGCTATGCTCATAATTGTCTTTCATAGCAACTTGTGTTCCTTCAGTAGGTTGTTTTCTTTCTCTAGATTCCCAAGTTGTTCCTCAAACATCTTCTTCATGTCCGCTACCATTCCTGATGTTGTGTTTTCCCTTTCCTTATAGCTTGGGATTATTCCAATTAGATGCTCCATTTGTGATGCAATTGCATTGCTTGACTCAGCATGGTTGTTGTCATACATTTAGGCAAAACTCTAGTGTTCATGGATCCTTTCCATGGTGCCATTACTATGAATAACCTGGAGAAAATTTTCAATAGAAAGACAAAGAAAGTCAATCCGCAAGATTGAAACTTTAAGAAAACAGAAATTTCAAATTAAATCAAGAACTAAAAATCTCATCAAATAAGAATTTATAGAGAAGATTAGGTGAATTTGATCGTGAAATCTTGTTCATGTTAATGCCGTTATTGGCTTCTTGTATCACTTCTCACAGACAGCGCCAATTGATTATGCAGAAAATCTGAATGAACAGTAATCTTCTTCAAATTCTCATTCTATAAGATCAAAGTACAAACCAACAGAAAAGATTGATCTTCGAACAGGAATCTTAAGATCAAATCTTTAAGTCTAACTTGAAAGTTGGAAAACAAGACTTTCCTCTCTCAACGTTGCTCTAGTTTTTGAAAAAAAAATGAAAAATGTCTTCAATGTCATCTTGTCTGCTGTTTATAGATTTCCTGAACTGCTCCACGACATCGCCCTTTTGAAATTCATCCTTTGTCTAACCCTCAACTTGATCAAAGGATAACCTTCGGTCCAGCCTATTCTTTCGAAAATGCTCTTCTTTCGAAAGATCCTCTTTTTATTAGTACGATGGTGTTTTGACTTCCTTATCCAATGAAAGAATTCCACGTGGAGATCCACATGCAAAATAAGTTTAAGGGTAAACTTGCCATTTTTAAAAAAATGGAAGGACATAGGGTACTCTGAAATGATTTAGCAAAAACATCGGCCCCTTTTTGTTTTTTTTTTTTTTCAAAACTTGAGGTACTAGTTGTAACTTTGTACAACTGGAGGGTACCGGTATGTAATTTTCCCTTAGTACTTTTGTGTTCTAAGGTAATTTAGTACTTTAATGAATTTGATTTTTAGTTTAGCTTTTGGATATTTCTTATTATATGTGACTAGGCTAGCTATTTGTATATAATGCTTAAAAGACTCTATCAGTGAGTATTATTTTATTTCTAATATTTTGTTGATCTATAAATATTCATTTCAAATTAAGAAAATACTTTATAACAATTATGACAAATTTTACGTATCATAATTTGCCCTTAAAAGTGCATATAATATAATACAATTATACCAAAAAATTGTTATAATACATTATTTAAACATTATATAGTCTAATACTAATATAGCCATCTAAAATAATATGATATAAATTAAGTGTTATATAACGATTACTATAACAGTTAAAAAATGAAATGTAAAAAGTATAAGATATATTAACATAATACAATTACCGTGCTATATTACCTATTATATAATATATAAAAAGGCAATCCAAAATGTCTAACATAAGTCTTTATAAATGAAATATAATGAATATATTCTAACACAATTTAAAGGTATCATAATATATAATACAACATAAGCTTTACAAAAATATATTATACCGGTTTTGTGATAATAGAGCAAAAACCATTGTCCAATTAAAAAAAAAATGTTAACTAATCTTATATATTAGTGTTTGTTTGCATAATACAATGATTCAAGCTCTTGAGAACAATTAAAACAAGGATTTTAAAAAGGAAATTTACTGGTTGTTTGTGAAAATTTTGAAACATATTTAAAATAACTAAAGTTTGCTTTCATTCTTAATAAATGAATCGGTTAATTCAACACCTGATCACATTCACACTACAAAAAATACTCAAAAACTAATGGGCCAATGGGATGGGAGTCTAAAAACCAAATATATTCAACCACTTGGGCTACCCCTCTACCTGTTGGATGGATATCTATTTGGATTGATTTTTAAAGATGGAACCCAACTTGTTATTTGAAAATTAGTTGAGGAAATTAGGCCCACTGACCTTGTCATTTACTAGGCCCCATTTGTCACAATTTTATAAAATTATGAGTTTGGATGTTGTTTTTTGTTTTTTGTTTTTTTTCAGGTAAATTGACAAATTTATCACAAAAATTAAAACTGATTCAGTTTTATTAGAACATATGACTAGAACAAAACATGAGATAATTTCTAACCCTCAAACACCAAGAAAGGGTGTACGAAGCAAAAACGCTGCAAAAATGTTGGAAACAGCTCTCATATATTCTCATATTGAGTTATTAAAAGCACAACACATACATTAAAAAAAAAAAAAACTCCAAAAATTAAGAATTTGCATGCTACCAACTAAAATTGAAAATTTCACTTAATACCTTCTAAAATTGTTGTTCATTGCTATTTGCACAAAATATTAATAAATAACATTCAGTGGCTATGTGGACAGATTTTCAACTTTATAAGTGATAACATGCAAAATATTTCCGAACTTTAAAAAGAATTTTAGACAAAGTCTAAAAAAAAAAAAAAAAAAAAAACCATTTTCATGCACTCTGGGCTTCCAAGAAAGCATTGAAGTCCTCTCTAGCCTTCCTCAACCTAGGAGTAATGCACGAAGCCGGCGAAGCCGGGTAGGACGTCGGAGAACTCGTAGAGAAGCGAACATGGCGCGAGGATTCATGAGATTTCCTAGCTGCAACTAAAGATCCATTCTTTAAAACCCCTTTCCTGTCTTTCTCAAACAAAAAGGCGGAAGCCACCGGAGAATTCGCATCGTTACCGCCACTGCGTATGAGCTCCATCGGAAGATCAAAGTAGAGATTCCTCGAACTATTGGCTGCATCTCCCAACGCCGACGATGCCCACGACCCACACTCAAATTTCTCTAAAGAAACTGTCCTAGATATCACATTATTATAATTGTCCGTCACAACATGATGATCACTATTACCATTAGTCTTACCCTCTCCTTTTCTCGCCGCCCTCACCGGCTTCGCCTTCCCCATTAGCCCCGGCAAGAACAAGCACAAAGCTCCACACTTGAAACCCTCGTCTGAAGACGACATGTCGTTTTGATGATTCACTTTGTTGTTCATCATTATCTGATGATGATCCTCATTACGAGGAGGGCTAAAATCTGATCTGCTCGGCCAAAGATCGAAATCGTCCGATGGAGGTAAGCCTCTTCCTTCTCCACACGACTTGCTCCTTCTCAAAAAGTACTCCAATGGAAGATTGACTTGTTTGGTACTATTAGTCTCGTATTGGAGAGGAGAAGCACTCAATTGGGTCTCCTTTTTAGCTTTCTTCTTCAACAAAGACGAGGCGAATCGAGGCGACGAGTTGGCCGAGTTGGGAAGACTGTAGCTAAGAAACTTGGGTTTTGCTAGAACTAACGAAGGTGGTAGTTCTAGCAAGACTCCATTAGAATTGGGTTTTGGAGTTGTGATAATATTAGGCAACATTTCTCTTACAGAAATTGGATCAATGGAGATTTGCTTTTCCTTTTGTAAGCTGTAGTCTTGGACATTGTTTGAAGAAGGGTTCGTGTAGATCTCTGAAGAAGGAGGAGCCATGGAGATGATTGAAAGAAGAGGGAGAGAGAGGAAGTAGTATATACGACAATGTGAGTTTGAAGGGTTTAGGGTGTTTAAAAAGAAGAAGAAGAGTAGAAGGGTTAAAGACGTGGGTTGCATGTTTTGCTACTTAGAGACGTGGAAGTGGTAATGATACCCATGTTGTTTGGAAAAGTGATATACATGTTGTATATATAATATATATGTATGCAAATACACCGCATGAGTGCGCAAGAAGGAATCATTTTTAATTACCAAAAAAAAATAAAAAAATAAAGGAATAGTTATAATTTCTTTTTGCCCCTCAAGCTTATGCCTTTTATCATTTTATATCCTCAAAAATGTTTGCACATACATTTTCCTTCTATACTTTTAAATTTAAATCAATTTAGTGTTAGCTATTGGAATATTATAGGGCACAAAATTTTCTATACTTTCTTTATATGATTAAATAACTTACACGTGTGAGAATTGAAAGTAAAGCTTGCTTAAAGACGGGTTATGGTCTTCGACTTCTCTCATCTTCTGCCTCTCATATGTCAATAGAGACATTGATGGGTATAGCTAGGGATGAAACCAGAAATAAAGTTTCGGTAGGTAGGGGGTGGTTAAAGGAAAATGTTTAAACGAAATGAAGAAAGTTTATCAAATTTCAGTGGGCATACATGAATTTTTATTTATTTATTTATTATTATTATTTTTTAATTATACGAAAAACTCTAAAATATCAAAAGGTAATGCCCACCCTGGCCACTACTAATAAATAAATACTAGGGATTCTTTAGCATATAATTGAATAATGTTTGGCCCTAAGTCGATTAGTCCATATTATCTTTTAAAAGAGAAAAAAAAAAACATTAAAAGCAAAGCTTGAGATCTTAAATCCATACAAAATGGTATAACTTGAAGAAAATTCAATCTTAGAAAAAATTTGAACTTAGCGTTCAATTAGTGAACCAAAAATCTCTTTTTATATGGGTCAAAGTGCCAAAAGTTTTATAATTTGGAGGGCTAGAAGAAATTTACAAAAAGAAAAGGAAGAGAAACCGTGAGCAGCTTTAATTAATTTATTCTATCGAGTAGACTACGTTTTGTATAGAAAAATTCTGGTTTTTGAAACTAATAATTTATGATTTTACCTCCACATAACGTTTATGGAAGGAACCATATCTCCCCAATAAGACAATTAATATAGTTTGCTATTTTTTTCCTTATAAAATGTTTGGGGGGTTTCCTAACGTGCATTAGCACAATACTATAGAATAAATTATTTTCCGGAAAAGAAAGAATTTATTGCAATAAAATACTTGTAAATGCAAGCATGCGAGGGAGGAATGAGGATCAAGAAAGAATTAAAACATCGTAAGGTTCAATTTATGAAAATATTGTAAAAAAATTGAAAAAAAGATGCATATTTGTTGAGATTTGTCTCACATTAGAAATATACCAGTCATATGTGTAAACACGTGAACCATATGTGTAATTTATAAGATTCTGAGCTACTTCACTAATTGTCAATTAGTTTTGAGTGGTAACCGCGCATGCTATTTCATCACGTGATTGGTCATTCCGCTCACGTGCTCACAGTCACCCAAGTATCAATCTATGTGTTGGCTTAAATAATACCACAGCGAGGAAGCGGGTTGAGATTTGTTCCACATTTGGAATATACAAGCCATGTGTGCAAATATGTGAACCATATGTGTAATTTATAAGATCTTGAGCTACTATACTCATTGTTAATTGGTTTTAAGTTAGAATTTCATGAATTTTCAATAATATTGACTTAAAAATATAAAATTCTGTAATGGGCCCATTCGGATGCTAATTTTGGCCATATCCAATTTTGTCTATTCAAAAATTTATGGGCAAAATATTCATTATTTTTCCTATTTTGCTCACTTGCCTATTGCAATCTTATTCTAAAAATCCAGCTCATCAGTTTTGAGAAAAGAAAAAAAATACATGTTGGTACCTTTAGTTGCACAAACTATCAAAAAGTACCTCAAGTATTTTGCGTCACAGGTTTCTAAACTCTTTTGGTGTTAGCAATTTGGTCACCGGGGTAAAAAAAAATTCTTTCTTTTCTTTTCCTCCTCTTTCCATCTTCATCACCTTCTGTCTGCCCCATCTGCTGGCCATCTCTTCCGCTGGTAATCTCATCCCATAAAACATTTCAACAAGAAAATCGTCTAGATATTTAATATATTTTTTCCCCACTTTCTAATCCCTCTTCCATGAAATCCAACCTCCAACTCTTTCAATTACGTAAGATCCTAAAAAAATAAAAATAAACAAACAAATAATTCATCACAAATCTATAAATCCAAATAATTAGGCAAAGAATTTAGTTAAAAAACCAATCGCTTATTATTTGAGACTTCAATTGCATTTAACTAAAATAAAAAAGAAAAAGATTAGAAAGAAAAATTAAAAAAAAAAAAAGAAATTTATTTTTACCCTCGGAACCAAATTGATAACGCTATAAGAAAAAGAAAAAGAAAATAAAAAGAAAAGAAAAAGAAAGACATTTTTTTTATCCCCGAGATCAAATTGCTAACACTACAAGAGTTCAGGAACCTTCGGCACAAAAAACTTAAGGTACTTTTTGATAGTTTGTGCAAGTAGAGGGTACCAAAATGTTATTTTTTCTCAAAACTTATAGACTGGGTTATTTTCGGCATTTTGAAAATTTTATCAACTTATGTATTCTTTATTACATTTATATTCATTGATGATCCTATATTTGTTTTGTTTTTCTTTTGGGGAAAATAAATTATCTCTTGGACATTTATTTTGGGGGGAACTACAGGAATGCCCCAAAAAATGAGGCATTGAAACATTTATACCCTTGTTTTAAATTCGTTAGAAATGTACAACTCTTTTACCAATTTTATCCCTCCACAAAATGAAAAATTAAAAAGAAACTGAGATAGATAACCTGATATGGAGAGATAAAAGAGTATTTTATATATATAAAAAAAGATACAAATGGAATGATTTTAAAAAGGATGTGCAAA
>WUAT03475885.1:0-15800 GCA_010015005.3 Ulmus americana
TGCCGGAGAACAAAGGCAAACTTATTGTGGTAAGACTTATCAAAACCCGACAAATGCAGTTGATATTTGATTCTTATGAAAGAAAATTGTAAAAATTTGCACTTTTATTTGAGATGGGAATACACTTCAAATATGTTGGGAGAAAATAATGTGCGTGGTCTTTCACTTGTGTTTTTGGTCCTATTTTGGCCGCTAACTTATGAAAATGCAACGATTTGGCCAACAAATTGATGCGATATTGGTCATTTCGTCCAATTCCATCTATTTTGAGATGTTAAGTGATGATGCGATGACCAAAGTGAAACTGGAGTTTAAACCACTTTGACCATACACGTCAACTCTTAACACTTCAAAGTAGATGGAATGGCCATTGTTGCACCAACAATTTATGTCGTGTCGAAAATAGCCAAATCGCCGTATCTTGACAAGTGGCCAAAATAGGACCGAAAACACAAATAAGTGGGCATCGAAAACTTACCCCCTATATGTTTGTATGTTGTGAGTGTTTGAGCCAAGTGTTGAGCTTTTCAAACTGTTTATTTTATTTGCAGACTGTTCATCCGAGTTTCGGTGAGCGTTACTTGTCATCTGTCCTGTTCCAAGAATTGAGGGATGAGGCTGAGAAAATGCAACCAGTTTCAGTTGACTGATGCTGAGAAAAGAGCTTCATCGAAAACACAAAGGCTTCCTCTGTAATGGCAATCTACTCCACTACTTATTAATCTCTGTTTTAGTTGAATTTGAGTATGTCAAATGACTTTGATTGTTGGTAGATTTGTTTCAATATTTATTACATTAAAAGTTAAAGGGATTGTAACATATTATTTTTCTTTCAATGAAATAATATAAAAATGATTTCTTTTTTTGGCTAATAGTTGTGACTGTTACAAATTATGCCAAAATAACTGTTTTTTTCTGTTATGAAAGTAAACAAAAGTGGCCGCCTCCCAATTATCATTGGTGAACAGTAACCAACGGTGAACAGTAGCTGCTAGTAAAGAGTGATACTATTCACATGAATGGTCTTAAACAGTGACTCGAAGTTTTACTATAAATAAATTTTGCACTTCAGAATTTCAATAAGAATTTCATTTCTCTAGAATTCTCTCGGTATTCTCTTTAGAAATCTCTCTTTATTATTTGCTATTTTACTTTAAGGTAAATGTATGTCTTTCAATTCTCATTTATTTATATTATATTTTTGTATAATACCAATTATTATATAGAAAGGAGGTTCTATCGCTTAGTATAGTAAAATGGTATCAATTACAAAAATATTCATTTCCTACAAATATTACTGTTGTAATTATTTCTATTATCTAACTCCACTAATCTAATTTCACCATTTATACTTGAGTGGAAAAATCTCTTAGCTATATATTGTTGCCTATTTATATATTTACACAATTTATATATATGTGCAATTTATTATTATTATATATATCGTATTTTATTTCTGTATATAATTATGGATGTCTGAGATACTATTAATTATACATATAAATACTATTTATATAAGACTTTATTATATATATATATTATCTAATCTTACTAATATAATATTATATTACGGATGGCTGAGCCACCATAATATTATTATCACTATTATTATACTTTTTTGTTTTTCTATTATTTTATTATTTCTAATTAACTTTCTTGTTTTAGTTATCACCATGTCTAACATAGCAAAGATCGAGTTCAGTGCACTTCATGTAACACGGAAAAACTATATGTCTTGGATCCTTGATGTGGAAATGCATCTTGAATCAATAAGTATGTCTGAGACTATTAATAAGGAAAATGAAATATCAACCCAAGACAAAGCAAAAGTGATAATATTTCTTCGCAGATATATTGATGAGGGTTTGAAATGTAAATACCTCACTGTGAAAAATCCAAGTGCCTTATGGAAAAATCTTTAAGAAAGATATGGGATCACCAAAAGGAGGTTATACTTCCTATCACCCGCAATGAATAGAACGCTTTATGTTTCCGAGACTATAAAAAAGTTGGTGATTATAACTCTACCATGTTCAGAATTGTTTTGCAATTGAGATTTTGTGAACATATGATTACTAATGGGGACATGTTAGAAAAACATATTCCACTTTTCATGCATCAAATATGACATTACAACAACAATATAGATTACGTGGTTTTACCAAGTATTCTGATTTAATCTCTTCCCTTTTGGTGACAGAAAAGAATAACGAACTCTTGATGAAGAATCACCAGTCCCGTCCCATTGGTTTAGCGGTATTTTCGGAAACAAATGTTGCGTGCTCTAATAATTTTGCAGGTGGGAGTAATTATGGACTTAAATGTGGTCGTGACAGTGGCCGTGGTCGTGGTCGTGGTTGTGGTCGTGGTCATGGCCGTGGTTGAAGCAATTATGGTAATGACCATTCATAGACAAACTCGGTCCACCCATAAAAAATTTTTATATATATCAACAAGATAAAGGGAAAGATGTTCATGGAACTTCTTCCAAGAATCATGAAAATTCTTGTTTCAGATGTGGAACGAAGGGACATTGGTCTCATATTTGTCGTGAACCAGAACATCTTTGCCAACTGTACAAGGCATCTCTTAAACGAAAGGGAAAGAAATAAATCTTGTTGAACAACATGATCCCGCTGATGATTCAACTCATATGGAGGCTTCAAACTTTACCGATAGTAATGAGAATGGTTGTAACGATGGTGATAACTAGACTAGTATGTGATGTATTACTATTTTCCCATGTTTGCTGTTTTGTTTTCATATTTATTTCTTATTGTTTTTATGTAATCTTCGTGAACTACTTCAATGTATAATAATACGTTGTGTTTCTTTTATAAAGATTTGATAGGGAACATACTAATGAAGGAGCTGATATCGAAGTTAATATTGGGAACCTTTGTATTCTAGATAGGGGAACAACACACACTATCTTGAAACATAAAAAGTACTTCTCTGATCTAAAACAAATAAATGCAATTATTAATATAATATCAGGACCTATAGACTTGATTGAAGGCCATGGAAAATCCAACTTCATATTGCCTAATGGAACAAACTTTTCCATAAATAATGCTTTGTTTTCACCAAAATCTAAGAGGGAATTTGTTGAGTTTTAATGACATATATCTTCATGGTTTTGATACTCAATCTTTAACTGAAGATAGTATAAAATATATGTACATCACTTCTGATGTAGTCGGAAAAAGATATATGTTAGAGAAACTACCAAAATTTTCTACTGGATTGCATCACACATACATAAATGTGATTGAGTCACATATGGTAGTTAAAAGAGAATTTATTTATCCTCAGACTTTGACCAATTGGCATGGCCGTTTGTGTCATCCTGGTTCAATAATGATGCGGAGAATTATTGAAAGTTCACATGGATATTTATTAAGGGGCTAAGAGATCCCACAAACAAATACATCTTCATGTATAGCTTATTCTCTAGGAAAATTAATCACAAGACCATCACCGGTTAAAATTGAAAAAGAATCACCTATGTTTCTTGAATGTATACAAGGTGATATATGTGGGCCAATACACCCACCATGTGGACCATTTCGATACTTTATGGTATTGATAGATGCTTCTAGCAGATGGTCACATGTATGTTTATTATCAGCTCAAAAATGTAGCATTTACAAGATTCCTTGGTCAGATAACTAAATTACGAGCATAATTTTCTGATTACACAATCAAGGAAGTTAGACTTGATAATGCCGGTGAATTTACATCTCAAGCCTTTAGCAATTATTGTATGTCTCTATTGGGATTAGCAAACCTTGTTTCATGACTGTTGCTACCACCAAATGCAGTTTTTGTTGGGGCTGTTTTGGGCTATTTACGATTAGTGTTCTTGTGAAGGTATTTAAAATGAAGAATATGTAAAATTTTAAAGCTTTTAACATGTAGAGTTACTTCCCTAAGCTTTTGAGTGGGTTTGCCATCCAAGTTAAACCACAACTCTGAGCTCTTCTTGCAATATGCTCTCTTACAGAGCCCGTAGTGGACCAACCGTCCCGAAAATCCCCCTTCTTCTGGGGGTCGGCGGTCATTGACTGTCGAGCTGGGCAAAATGGCCAAAGCACGACCTCCTGAACTCCGTCTTCTCTCGTTCCTCGAGGACATCCCATATCTATTTCACGGTGTGGAGGGTCGACTTAACCATTATTTGCATCGGGAAAACCTCGTTCAGCGCGAGAATGGTCTTGAGCCGGGAAAAAGGCTCATTCTCCCCGACAAAATAGACGGTCTCATGGACTACCTGCAAAGTATCAATCAAATGCTTTGACTGTTAGAGAAAACAAAACAATAATAAATTAGGCCAAATTACCAATACAAATAGCACAATTGCTAAAAGAAAACCCACTCGCGCTATGATTTTAAGGGATTGGGCATGAATCGAGTCAATTTGTTACAACGTGATATGTTTCTAATAGCGCGATACAAATATATCGCACCGTTCATTTCATATCGTGCTATACTAAATGGCTCAACATGGCATGAAACCATACCTACAACAGCACAATCCCGCTAAATCTATGGAATCGCGCCATCGCATAAGATGTCGCACCCTATTTTCCCAACAACTCGAGCCCTACTTAATAAAACGACGCGATTCAAAGTTGAAACTTACATACCTCATCAGTGACTAGTTGGGCCAGCGGCGGAGGATTGGGCTTGCTCTTCCGGCCATCTCTCTTCGACCGTGTTGGAAGGATGAGTGTGCTCCTCCGGTTGCTCGGGTGGGTTCACTGTGCGCTGCGCGATAGAATTTTGTGCCATCATGCTTGTCGAAAAAGTGGCTGGAAATGGCTCAGGAGGTCGTTAGAGAAGAAGCATGAAGAGGAAGAAGAAGAAGAAGAAGAAGACAATGGGTCAAGGGAGGTTCACGGTTTATTTTGTTTCAAATTGGGAAACAAATTTTTTTTTTTTATTTTATTTTTAGATTAAACCGATTAAAAGTTATTAAGTGGCTAATGGTGAGCTTGCGCTAAAAAAAAATAAAAATAAAAAGTAGTCCAAATAGTTAAATCACTTTTCAAGTAAGGTCAAATACTAATTTTGCTCAATTGAAATGTGGTGCCCAAGGTTGGTAGATGGTTTGGACGCCAAGTGCAATATTTTTATGGTCATGAGAATATGTGGAGGAGTGAAAAAAGACGAAAAGAAATTACGTTATTTAAAATAAAATAAAAATCGAATCATGGGTTTCTGACTAAACAAGTTGGTTTATTTATTACTTCATTAGTTTTATTTGCAAGCAGCAATATGTGAGACCTCCATCTTTAAAATTATTGTCCTCTTGTCCAGTGGTGGATTAATCAGGATTTTCATTTCACTACAAGAAATATATCTATCCTATATATAGAAATGTGAATCCACTTGTGAACAGTGGCTTTTCCTTCGTTCATTCGTCCTTCTTCGCCCAACGGCCCCCTTTTTTTTCTTTTTTTTTTAGTGCATTAAAGTAATATAGAACAACATGATTTTCTTAATTCAAAAGTATGCCCATTTTTACATTTTGTAAATGTGCTTATATGCTCTTAATTTCTATTATTTATAAATATGTCTTATAGTAAAAATATTATGTAAGTGAGTTCCTAAAATATTAAAAATGCTTAAATTGTGTTGTGTTTTTATTTGAATTAAATTTGTTTAGATTTTGTATTTTCCTTCATTGATTATATGAAATTTATAAAGAATTTTTAACGTAAACATAATAGTTTTGGCACTTTGAGGGGTGGCAACAAATACTCTTAATTTCTATTATTTACAAACATGCCCTATAATAAAAAATTTATGTAAGTGTGTCCCTAAAATATTAAAAATGCTTAAACTGTGTTGTGTTTTTATTTGAATTAAATTTGTTTAGATTTTGTATTTTTCTTCATTGACGACTATATGTAATTTATAAATAATTTTTAACAGTTTTGTAACATGACTTTAATCTTAAAAATAATGGGCCTATTCTTTTGTGATTTGAACAGTATTTTGGTGATTTAACAAGATTTTTATTTTAATGATTCAAACACGATATTTGAACAGTATTATGAAATGATTTTTTTTTAATTCTCTTTTCTTATGATATGAATCATGATTTAAACAATGAAAGCAGAGAAAATAAGCTGAAATAGTATTCTTTTTATGATTTAAATAATGATTCTAAACTGGTGTTCTATTCATGATTTGAATTATATTCAAACATGAAAAAAAAAAACTGAAGAAGAAACATGTGGCCTAAAACAGTATTCAAATAATCAAAATAGAATATGATAGAAATACGAAAAGAATAGAGCCAATAGTATTATTTGATATGTTTTTAGGGCTTTAAAATAGATATAAAAAATACCGGTAAAAAAAATAGTTATAAAAAACCAAGAGTCTTGACTAAAAACTAATTTGTACAATAAATTAAAAGAGCATATAATTTTTTTCTACTCATGATATTAACATAACGGGTACGTGCTTGGGCACGTTTCCAAAACTAGTGCTTTAAGATAAGCAAAAATCATTGCAAAAAAACCAAAGAAGAAAAATAACGCGAAGTTATATGCGGCCAAATTTTATATTTTTAAAAATTAATACGTATCGTCAATAGTAAGTGGTATTTTTAAAAATACTAAAAATATATTTTTTTTTGGTAAACTAAATATTAATATTTTGCGGCATAGAATAAACACTTTTTTAATAGTAAGTGTTATAAATTTTTGACAAATTTTTTTTAAAAAATGTTGTAATAAATAAATTTTAGTACGACTAGGCAAAAAATTTACTTATATATAGTACTAAATAATTCACAGATATTCAATTGAGCTGTTTAACACTCACAAATGAAAATTACATTAAATTATAGTAACGAATCTATTCATTTGGTATGAATCAAATACAAAGCTTTTGTTAATGGTGGATGTAGTATCCAAATTTGGTTAAGGATCAAATAGTATAAAAGAAGCTGATATGTCAAAGTTGATTAGAAATATCAAAAAAAGAAGCAAAGAGTGTCCGGACCGATTTTGGTATACCGTCCAGCTGAAGACTCTGTCCAAACATGTTTGTTCAGACCAACATAAAATTCCACCAACTTAACCCCTCAAAGAGATTAGATTGTGCATTTATTGAGATGAGACAAGACATTTAATACCTACTATGATAGAACTTAGTCAAATATTATTTGTAAATAGTATTATTATAATGCTCAACATTTTGCCAATAAAAGGAGAAGAGCAATAAATGTAAAAGACATTCAATTAACTCATTTTAACCACGAAGGTACAAAGACTCCCAAGACTTTCTCTCTCATCTTTATTGTTGAACTTGTTCATTTATTTCAAGAACTTCAAGTGTGTTCATCATATTTATTTTCAAGCTTTTATAGTTGTTTGTTAATTTATAAATTTTTTTTTCTATGTGTTGATCTTTTGATCCATAAAATTGCATATATTGAGATTCTGTATTGTTAGCCGGAAACAATTGTAACAATTGGCAATAGAGGAAAGGCTCTCTGAAAGTGTTTTCAATTGCCCCCAGCATACTTTTTTCTTTGTTCCGAATGGCTTTCATTACAGATGGTAATAGTTCAAACTCGAAAGATGGTCACCAAACTCAACACGTGCAGGTTAATGAGAAACCAACTTTCGCTCTAACTAGAGCGTTCGGGGCTCTCAATAATCAAATGGATGTTAGCCGAACATCCCATTCGAATCTATCTATTCCTCTTGGAGAAAGGTTGATGCAGTATACTCAGCACACTACCTTTAAGACGTCGAACACACATAATCAAACTTGTCATTACCTGGTCACCCCACAACATCGTACCCGATAAGGTGGGCAAGTTGGTCATCAAGCTACAGACCTTTCATTCCTATTGTTTTGCATTCTTTTCTACCTTTTAACGAAAATTCTTTAGTTCAAAAACGAAGTAAAAACCCAAAAAAACTTGTGAGCTTAACCAATATGAAAAATATAAACTCAAAACTAAGATGCTGACAGTGTAAGAAGTGAGGAAGAGAATAACTAACCTAGAAATAAGGAGACGATGCTGGAGAAAAGAGACCCATGAGCAACGAACACGAGCAATGCATATGAACTCTTTCTGAGGAAGAAGTGAAGCTTGGAGAAGAAGATGTAACAGCAATGAGGGAAAAAGTGAAAAAATGGGTTTATAATCCATTTGCTTCTCTCTTCTACCATGCGTCGATCATCGAAGTGGCTGGCTCGATTCCCCATGGAAAAATCGTCCTTTCCACTTCCATCCTATTATGGAGAAACACGTGTCTAGAAACATTCCCGCCTAGAAGAAAGTTTCGTCATCATTTCCCACTCTTCGAGACAAGAATTCTCATGAAATTCTCTGCACAAAAAGATACTCCATTTTTAACTCCATTCGGACACAAATTCATAAAATGGGGGGCTAACTGTTGGGGTTAAAATTCCCACTATAGAATTGGGCTTTAGAGACAAGCCCATATTTGGATCAATTCCGCACAGAAAGTTCCGCTCAGAATTTATTTATATCATTACAACTCACTCTTTGTCATTCCAAATGGAAATGGTATTTGAGAAAAGGAACCTCACAAGTCTAACAGATTTTCTTAGTATATCTGAACGAAATTTTATAAAGTATGACTCGTCGAAATATCTTCAAACGACTCGTTCAATGACCATTCAACCACTTGAACAAGATTCATGGGCCGTTTTCCGAATCAAATGGACAATGATTGGGACTTCAACAGGAAGTCCTAGAAGTCCTATAAAACGAGGTTAAACTCCTTTGCAAGGTGAATCTGCATTCACTGTGTTGGTAACGGAAAGTGTCAACAAAAGTCAAATCTGGCATAGTGTATCACACCCAAGATTTTTGGTTGTGTAGCATTTGTCCATATACATGATCACTAGGGGAAAACTAGATTTTTCTACTCAAAAGGGTTACCGCGTTATTATTTTCCAACAAGGAAATGTTTCGTGTCCATCGATGTTACATTGTTTGTGAACACTTTTTTTTTTTTTACCAAAACTCTTTTTCAGGGAGAGAATAAACACACTGATATTGAAAATTCGTTTTGGGATTGTTCTATCCTTCTTCCTCATACATCTGTACCCTTACTTATACCCCATATTCAATCTCCAATTCCTATTCCCATGTCCAATGTACCCCATAAAACGCCAAGTGAGTCAGAGCTTGAGTTCTAGCCTGTCAACCTTGAGGGTCCTTCCTCTGAAAAGCCAACTTCACTTGGATTGGTTTTGAAGACATTGAAAAGCCATCCTTTCATTCTCCAGATCTGCTGCCTCCATCATCCGGCTGTCCTCACCTCCATCGAATGTGGCCTTTTCATGTGCATATTCTTCTTTTCCCTCCATCACAAGGCCTGGCGGCATGTCGTCGGACTGCCAGCCTTCCATATTCTTCTCACTCTTGTTTTGGGTTTTTACAGAGAAGGAAGATAACTGGTTCTAGAGAGACAAAGTTTCTATATAGCTATATTTGTGTTTGTGTGTATTTTCCATTCAAATATTGTCTTAGAGAAATTAATCAAAGAATGATTACAATAAAGGGTAAGAAAGGAATTGTGGATTCCAGTCAAAAAGAAAAATAAGGAAAGTAAAATACCAACTTTCGTCGTTTTTCCCATTGATTGTTTTTTTTTTTTGAAACAGTGTTGTACGACCAATGATGTTACCACTATCGGTCTGTTTAGAATTGACGTTGAGTATTCGAGTATAGTATTTGATCAGATCGAATTAATAATTCAAACATGCGGCAAACAGATATTCAAACATGGTATATAGTATATACATTTATGATACGAATAACATTAATCATATAAAAGCTAGTAACTCCGAATGAAAACTAATGACAAAAAGTAATTTTTCTTAAAATATGTAGAATACAGAATACTTACCCTCTTAACAACCACTTAACTTTCTCATTCAGGGTAAAAGAAAAAAAAAGACTATTTACTTTTCCTGTGAAAGATGATCGGTCCAAAAGTGGACATTGCAAGCTCAACAGCAAGGGGAGCAAAAATCTTACATATAACAGAATTGGAACGACTGCAAGCGATGAAATGATTGATGGTAAGATACTCTGCGATTCGGCATGAAGCATCATGAAAAGGGCAGCTATAAAAGTTAACACCATGGTTACCAAAGAGAGTAAAAGAAAGGCAAGGGCAGATAGCATCTGTCTACACAAGGATATGGTGAAATCTTTTTTTACATAACGTGAGCTGAGGATCATTCCAGTAAATAGTAACACTGAAGTGGTGGAAGAAAAAAGAGACACCGCGTCTGATATAATGAAAACTTTGAACAATTTTTTTCTTAGGAATAAGGGAAAACCTGTAGTTTGATCATCTCCTCCCGGAACCGAAAACGCTGCAGCAAACGTTATGGTGACAGCGAGGACACCGACAATGATGCAAAAATTTGCTGTGTCGTACATACCCTTTTCAGCATCAAACATTAATTTTTTGTGGCTGTTACGAAACAACTGGAGTGGTGTTTTTCCTTTATGGTTCTTCTTGTCAAAATTGTCACGTGACATCAATGACTTTATTTCCTGCATTTATTTCGATAAAAGACATTGAAGAAATTATTAAAATATTGAAATTAATTAAGCAATGAAGGATAATCTCATATAAATAATGTTGTCAAAAAATGAATATGCATAGCTTATAAGAACGAATTTTGTGAAAATGCATTCTTGTGGTGCTTATGATAAATATCTATATTAACTAAGCTCCAGCACAAAGTATTCCTTTCTAAACAAAAACGAAAAGAAAATGTAAAATTTTAAATAAGAGCAAAGAGTCGGGTTGTACCTCACGCCATTGCAACTCTTCCTGCATTTTTAAAACTGCTCCTTGAATATTTTTTATTTTGTCTGCAGGATTATATTTTAATTTGTGTAGTATGTTTTCTCCGAGATCATCAACCCAATCTGTCATGTTGTCTTTATATGCAAACCCTCGTAAATAAGAAAAAACTCGTTTTTGACGAAACTCAATAGCTTTCATAAAAATGGTGGATCCTTGTTTGTCACGGAACCGTCTAAGTTCAGGAAGCTTTTTTAGTACATCAGAAATTAACTCCACAACTCCCCTGGCGGCAGCTTCGTGCAGTGCATTGATGATACCATTAATCTCATCGTCGTCTAAATCATCTTTTATATGTTCACATATGAGATCTACAAGTTTGGAAGATTGACGATGGACCAATTTCAATTCATAAACACGCTTGATTCCTAGATTAATATCATGAAAAAGATATCAATATTTACTAGAAGACAGTGGTAGAAATTAAAATTGACGAAAAAAGAGTACCTGAAACTACAAGGAGATGTGACACGGTTTTTCGCCATATACCTGTAATTAAGCAAAATTATGCAAATTACTATATATGTATTGATTCTTCCCTTACAAAAATAATTTAGAAACAATTAACAACTTATTTAATAAAAAAATTATGTTTGGTCTAATAATATGAAACATCCAACATCCCTTTTTTTTTTTTTTTTTCTTTCTTCCAAGTTATATTCTGCTAACTATTCAATAGAAAGATAAGGCTATAACTAAAAGGGGAACGGTATGCACATGATTACCTCGGTACCCAGTGTTCCGCCGATTACTTTGGCTAACGTCTTCGTCTTGGACACTTAGACTTGTGTGGTTGATCACCTTATCACTTTGGCTAACGTCTTCATTTAGGACACTTACACTCGTGTCGTCGTTGTTCCAATCGATAACTTCTACACCTATAAATAAAAACGTTGATCCGTTAAGATTGTGGAAAAGTCACTCATTCGCTAAAATAGGAGTCATCATAAGTTTATAATATGAATAATAGTTTTATCTGAGACATTTTGAGTAGTCTAAAATTTAAATCTAGAAGGGGTACATGCTAATTGGTACAATGCAGAATGACCACAATGATCTAAAGTAAAAATCAAACTGTGGCATTTTTTGATCAAGTCGAAGCTAATATCTGTAAGTGTTAACACAGTAAAAAAAGAAAAACGACATTAATTTAATGTTCATCAGTAGCATCTAGTAGAGATATATAGAATAATTACATTAATAAAAAATTTCAAGTGTTCTTACCATAATGTTGCACCCTTATAGAGTAGGTCAAAAGAGTCGCGCCATTACTATTACCTTTACCTTTGTTATCTTTGTTCGTTAGGTCTTCCTTAGGCGTTACATTGTAGAGATACGAAGCCATTTCTTTATTTGCATACATCATGGCAATTACAACTGGAAGGAGTTTGGTGCCGGTGGGAATGGAAACTAATCTCTTGTTCTTTTGAACCATGCATTGGGCGATTCTTTTGTCTCCATGGATGGAAGCTTTTGCAAGAGCTGTGTAACCATCTTTGTCTTGAATCTCTAAATCTTTTTCTTTCATTAAGGCAACCAACTTTTTCACAATATTTACTTCTCCAGCCAGGGATGCCAAATGTAATACTGTATTTTGTGAAGAAGGAATTCTAGCTTTCGCTAGTTCAGGATTTGAATCAAGGAGGCGTTCCACAGTCTTCCAATCACCACGTTCCCCACCACTCAAGAAGCTCTCCACATCCGATCATGTTGACCATAAGTAATTCAAATTCCTTGTCAAATACATATTCGGATCTCAATTGGTGTCTAACAAACCAAAATCATACCCGAACGTTAATTATTTTTAGGTCTCTATTAAAAAATTTAGTTGTTTTTTTTCTTCAAGATTGGTGCCTTCTGAGATTCTCCTATGCAAAATCCTCATTTCTCTCTTGCAAACTCCATTTTCTTTTTCTCTCTTAAAATTAGAGAGATACGGATATTTAACAGGAGATTTTGGTAAGTATACTAAAATTTGCAATTTATACAACTTAGACCATAAAATTTGGATAATGTCGTATTGATATATCTCATATTTCAATTTTTTAAACCAGGTCAAAATTCATATGGCAGTAAATGAGAAAATAATCATAAAGTAAAAAATTTGAATACAAAGCAACTATAAGAGAAAGAAAGTATAAAAATAAGAGAGGGAGGAGGAGAGACATGCACCTTGCTCCCGGTTTGTAGCCAAAGTACTCCACGCCTTTCTTGCAGAATCGAGATCATTAATTTGCAGGTTTGTAGGAAAGCCGCATGCATGGTTGATCAAAATTAACGCCATCCAATTCTCTCTAAATTGTCTCAAAATTTTGATGGCTGTACGCTTATCAACAATTTCTATAGATTTAGTGGTTTCTATGGGTGGTTCGTCAATCACTTTCCGTACATTAAACTCCTCCAGGTATTCTTTTACCTTCTCACTCCAATCCGCGTAATTATTACTCCGATTCAGCGATTCGGGAATTCTTTGTCTTACCCCTGTGCGATCTAGCAAGAACTCTATGGCTGATGTAGCACACGAGTTTTTGAGACAATATCATAAATAAGACTCAACTTGAATAATACGGCCAAAATTAGAAAATAGAAAACCCCTTACTATTTTTTCTCAGGTCTGTTGAACTCTCCAAGCTCCTATCAAATGCCACAAATAGAAAAATCAAATAAAATGGTAGAGGATGTGTTCTTAGGCTGCGTAACCGCAGGATTAGGATTAGGGCTGGGATTATTAATCTCTTTCCCACGTTGTCCTCCACTTTAATATAGGAGATCATATCCTCCGCCCCTTAAAATAAGACTTTAGTTGTGGAATTATTAATCTCAAAATTTTGGACGCTTTTGATAGTCCTCGTGTGGGACTCTTTTCGGATTTACTGTAGCTTTTTTATTTTTATTTTATTTAAATAATGTTTGTCTTTTTTCTTTAATTGTTATATATATATATATATTTGTCTTTTTTTTCTAATTGTCATATTTTAAAAACTTTTTTAGTCATAAATATTTCTATTAGTATGCAAAAAGTTACAATTTAGTCTTAATTAAAAATAACAAATTTAGCCATCATCAATTTTAAATTCATTGCAATTTTAGTTATTTCTGTTAAGTGAGACTTACTTATTTTAGCACATGCACATGAAAAAATATTTATGAAGAATTTTTTTTATTACAAACACAATTAATGAATATCTTTTTATTTTGTTATATCAATTATAAATTAGATATGTTGATATTATACATAATACACAAATAAAACATATTTGAAGGACAAAAAAATAATTTTGACAAAGTTTTACTAATTTTTATTAACATTCTCACACTTTTTTTATTCTAAAAATAAAATTATCCATATTAGAACTTATAAAATATATTCAAATTATATTTATTATTGATTTATAATCAAAGTAGTAAATTTATTATTTTTTAAAATAATAAAATAATTCAATTGGATACTTCACCAAACACTGAATTATATTTTCACTGGTTTAATCCGACAGTGTACCAAATACTGCATAATATTCAACATAATTCATTTCAATCTAATCTTCTGTGCTAATCTCAGTTATATTTTATGTACCAAACACAATTTTAATATAATCTTCTATGCGAAATCTTATTAGATTGAGAACAGATCAACCCCTAACAGATCCAACGCTGCCCATTACCTACTTAAATATATATTAATAAAACCATCTGTCATTTCAATTAATTTAATATTTCTAAGGAAAATATAATAGAAGAATATGCAAATAAAGATATTGCCGAGATGACTTGGAATTAGAAGATGCCCGCTATTACGAAGAACTGCCATTTTTGTCAATTTTTCATTTTTTTTATTAATTTTTATTTTTATTTTTTTATGTGAGTGAGACAGGCTCGAGTCCATCTTTAATTCACAAGAGTTTGTTAATATTATATTTAGCATAAAAATTATCAAAATGTTAAATTTAATACTAACTTTTTATTTGTTCTAATGCACATTGTTTTTAAGTTATAATTACCAAGTTATATTTAATTTGACTCTCATTACAAAATTTTTTATCTAATTGAGATCTGTATGTTCCCCTTTATATTATTACAATTTTTCTTTTTATGTTTTCTTTAATTATAAGTAGCAAGTGTTATATTTAGTATTTGACTCTCTTTATCCAATTTTCTATGATTGATATGGATCTGAGTCGTTAAAAACTCAGTTCAACTAGCACAACCTTTTGCATTTATATAATTTTGTTTGTTTTCTTAAACCTAATTAGCATGATTTTAAAAAATTGGATTGAACAACAATATTTCTTATGCAAATTATTTTTTACTTTTTAATTCAAATTACCTGATCGTTCTCTCCCCACTCTCTGCAGTCTGGGGATGGATCTCATCTATTGTCACCTCATCAATGGTTAACTCCTCAGTCTCTTGCTGGTTGTAGAGTTTCTGTGAATTCATCAACCTCTTGAGCTGTTGCACCTCAGAGTTCAGTGTCTCATTTTGAGGCACCTTTTGGGCTTCAATGATCATCTTATTAGCAATCTCCAGCTGCTTGTCTGTCACTACTCTTGATTCATTTATCATCGGTGCAGAATTCCGCCGGGTTATGGTAACCATAATAGGTTTGGTACGAATCAGTTTCCCCAGAAAGCTGCACATATCCATTATATTGATAAGATGGTGTCAAAATAAATCAAAACACAAAACATACAAATATATATATTATAATATTTGGTAGCACCTGTACGTGTAACTGATGTTAAGAACTTCCACGCACTTGGTAGTACTACAAGCAGGGAGAAGAAGATCCACTATGACCTTGCGTCTTGTTTTTTCGTAGAGATCGCCCAACTGAACAATTACAGAGCCAATATCGTCCCTGTATTGTCGATACTTTTCGGCAGACACCTGCTCTATTTTTGTCAAATTTTC
>WUAT03475995.1:0-15794 GCA_010015005.3 Ulmus americana
AAATTAAAATTGGGATTTATGATTTTTGAAGTTTGAATTGGATTATAATTTGGAATTTAGGGGCTGTTTGGTATGCGATTTTGCAACATTCTAAACAAGATATTCTAAATATGATTTTTATTTAGTTCAGAATATTCTAAAGAGAGTTTTTGTAAAAAGATAATAGGGTCCACGAATTTAATAATAAAATGATATTAAAAAAATAATATTTTATTAAAAAGAAGTAGAGTTCACACAATAATAATTAGAGATTGCATTTTGGTACCCTCTAGTTGCGTGAAATAGAAAAATTCGCCTCATGTTTTAAAAAAATATCAAAAAATGGCCTCTAGTTGGGGTAAATTGCAACTTGGTACCCTAAGCTTCTTTTTTTCATAGTAAAATGATGAAATTGCTCCTGCACTTTTCCTTTTTTTTTTTTACCTTTTTTTTTCTTTTTCTTTTTCTTTTTTTGTGATAAACAACAATTGCTTACCTTGTTACTGAAGTTTTATTGCCCATCTGTGAGACCCAACATTTCCAATGCTTTTTGCGCATTCTCTGCAGCAGTCACTAGCACAAGCAGAACTAAAGTGACAACTTAAATTCATGTTCTATGAATTGGAAAGAAGCTTAAACATCATTAGCATGGTGTGATATTACAGGTCATCGTTGTACAGCACAATATATAATAAAAATGAGAGAAAATTAATCTTGTATGTTCAGCCTTGAAAAATTATATATACGTATGTTCTGATAAAGATATGCATGAATAACTAATGCTATGACAATTTTTGGATGAATGAAAATGTTGAGATTTTATGCACGCCAAAAATTAAATTGCAATGGTAATAGTATCACATTTCAGAATTAATATAGTTATATGTCGATTTTTATTTATCTATTTTTTTAAGAATAGATTTTTATTTATTTGATAACAAATCGTCCCTCAAAAAGATTGCGGTATCATGAAACGGAGCGTCACTTTTAGAGTAAAGAATAACACACATATATAATGAAATCACAAATTTTCCTGATTAGGAAAAGGCTGCTCAATACGTCTTTACAAAAAAAATAAAAATAAATAAATGTAACGTATTTTCCAGTAATATATACAAAGTTCCACTACTAAACATCACTATAGAATCTGGATACTAGTATTGGATATTTGGACACCATTACTACGAACGAGTTTATTTGGTTCGAAATTTGGTAATATGAATTGGTTCTCCAATACCCAAAATAGTCCAAATATGAAATTCTCCATTTTATAATTTTTGTTGAAGAAAGTTGAATAGGAGAAGGAAAAAATAATAAATTTTAGTTATAAAGGATTACTATTTTTAAGGTATTATTTGTCCCCACTTACTTTGAGTTCTTAAAGGGGTTGAAAATGATAAATTACTTCCAAAATACAACAAATTCAAGAATAAGTAGCAAACTTAAATAATTCAAAGAACACTCAAAAACTGATTTATAGATATGAAGAAAATTGTTTATATCAAATTGAAGAAGATTGGTATCTATTTATAGATTTCAATAGGTGTGTCATTTTATCAAATAACATCTATTCATCAAAAGCCACATATTCCCGATATGTATCATTTCATCCAAGACACATATTCCCAACAAGTATTATCTTTTGGAATGAACGTGTATATTGGATTTTGAAACATGCTATAATATATTAAATAATTCTTAATAAGAATAAATTTAATATATTACAATCTCGCCAATGATCCCAACTAGATTGTATTTTTCCAATTTCTATAATTTATATACTCATACATATAGAAAGCTGTCTTTCGAATTGAACCTTCAAATAATGAATATAATTCAAAGTTTAGTACATTGAACCAAGTCTCTTAGTATAAATACCGAAAATACATCACATATGAGATATCCCAGTTCAACAAAATGTTCAAAATAATTAGGAGTTTTATGGTCGTGTGCTAGATCTTGGCTTCATGAACATTTACAAAAGAAACCCAAACCTTTACTTAGAAATGGCACCATTTTTTATGTTCACATAAGTGAAGTTCTCATAATGTCTCTAGCTACTTAAGACATATAACAGATATACTTAGAACTTCATTAAGAGTTGAAACTTATTCTCAAACGTAGTTATCTGCACTAATCATCTTGGAAGAGACTATAAACAAGTTTTCAGTGCTCAACTAATCACTTATAAGTAACTTGTTCTTACCTGTTAAACTTTGGAATAGTGGTAGTGCTAAGGTTACCATTACTGGTGATTCTTTTCAAATAAAGGTTGTCTCATTCCACTAGATGTTTCATTTACTAGGTTCCTAGATAAACATTTTGTTGAAGGAGATCTGCTAGATTCTTATTGGACTTGACACAAATAATATTAATGACACCATTTCTTATTAATTGCTTGATATCTTCATGTCTCAAACTAATATTTCTAGACTTCCCATTATAAATTTTATGATAAGCTCTAGACAAAGTAGGTTCACTATCTCAAAACAAAGAAATAGATGGCAACAGTTATGGCCACAACTTTATGTCAATAAAAGATTTCATAGCCATTATGCTTATTTGTCGACTACTGCTAATGGTAAAAACTCAAACTCCATTGTTGAGTGAGTTATACATGTTTGTTTCTTTGATGCCCAAGATATCACTCTAGCTATAGTAAAAATCTACCCTGTTGTAGATTTATTATCACTAGCACTAGTGATCCAACTAGCATCAGAATATCCTTCTAGTACAACAGCATAATCATAAATAAACCAAACCAATACCCCTTAATTCTTTTAAGATACCCAAGTATCCTTCATATTGCTTTGCAATGTTCTGCATTAGGATTACATGTATATCTAAACATTTTGCATACTGCAAAAGCTATATCTGGCCTTGTATAATACATTGCATACATTAAAATTCCTATTGCACTTGCATATTCAAGTTGTGCAATGGCTCTATCAGAATTTTTTAGTAATTTAGTACTTGAATCATATGAGGTATTTGCCTCTTTAAATTTCAAGTGATCAAATTTAGGAAGCACTTTCTCAATATAATGAGATTGACATCATGAATAACCCTCGCAATGTTTTTATTTATTTATTTTTACCTAAGATAGTATCCACTTCATCAAGATCTTTCATCTTAAAAAATTTGAAGCCCTGTACTTCTTAGTATCAAGTATACCTTTCATTTTTCTTCCAAAAATTAGCAAGTCATCAACATATAAACAAACAATCATACCACAATTATTTGTTAACATAGAGTATATGCATTTTATCAACATTATTATGTTTGAAATCATCTAGCAAAATGACAGAGTTAAACTTTTCATGTCATTGCTGCTTGTTTCAATCCATGTAATCATTTAACTAATTTACAAACTTTCTTTTCAGTTCCAGTCAATACAAACCCTTTAGGTTGTTCCATGTATATTTCTTTAACAACATCACCATTTAAAAAAGCAGTTTTAACAACCATTTGATGCACATACAAATGATGTCCTAGTTTGCTTTGACATAATTGAATCTATTTCATCATTGATAGCTTCCCTCCAAAAAGATGCATCTCTTGATAAAACAACTTCACTAAATGTTTTCAGATCTTCTTCAATGTTAAGTATAATAGGTATCTTATTGAGAACACCATTTCTATCTCCTTCAACCAAAAAATTTAAAGCTTGAGATGAAATAAAACATGGATCTAGAGACTTTACTTTTCTCTCACGTTGACTTCTTCTATGCTCAATTAGAGTTTCAGACTCTTTCCTTTTGCAAGAGGAAGAACCAACAATTACATCATTTGATGATATAAAATCATATTCTATTTCTAGTGTAGAATCATTATAGAATTTATTCTTAATAAATTCAACATTCCTTGATTCAACTATGACATTAGAATCTAAATTCAACAATCTATATGCTTTTGAATTTTCTACATAACCCACGAAAATACTCTTAATCCCTCTTGGCCCTAGTTTTTAAGAACTAGGATGATGTATTTTATAAAAAGCTAAATAGCCACAAACCCTTAAATAACTCAAATTGGGTTTTCTATCTTTCCATACTTCTTATGGTGATACATGTGCATAAAAGGAATTCTATTATGAACATGACATGTTAAAAGCAAAGCTTCTTCCCACAAATTATTTGGCAATTTAGCATAAATAAACATAGAATTAATCATATAAGTGACCGTTCTATTTTTCTTTTGGACAAACCATTTTGTTGAGGGGAATAAGGAGAATATTTTTCATGAATTATTCAATGTTGTTCACAAAAAGAAAATCATATCCAAAACCTCTATCACTACGAAACACTTTAATATTAGTTTCAATTTTAGAGTTATAAAAATTTAACTTATTAAAAGCTTCATCTTTTGTTCTTAATAAATATACATATATGATCCTAGAACAATCATCTATGAAAGTGATAAAATACATTTTCCCTCCATGAGTTAAATCACCATTATATTCACAAATATTCGAATGTATTAGACCTAACAATTGGGTGTTTCTTTCTATCGTAGGAAATGGTTCTTAGTCAATTTTGTTTTTATGCATATTTCAAACATTTCATGATTATTATTATTATTACAAGAAATTAAATCATGCTTGGATAAATATTTTAAGGATCTATAATTCAAATGTGCTAAACGAGCATGCCAAGTTTTACAAGAATCAATAATATAAGCAGAATTATTCACTTTATTCATAATAATATTGAGTTTCAACATTTCATCGCATGAGTACCCTTTTCCAACAAAGACTCCATTCTTTGTCAGAATACAATTTTATCCGATTCTAACCTTAAAGCTATTCTTACATAAATAGATTTTGCAGAATACGATTTTTTCTCATTTCAGGAACATGAAATACATTCTTTAAGGTCAATTTCTTTCAGGAAGTAAATTGAAGATCCACACTTCCTTTTCCAAGAACCTTGGCTAAAATATAATTTCCCATGAGAACCACTTCATAATCTTTTTTCTTTTCATATGCAAAGAACATTGACTTGTCATTGCAAACATGTATAGTGGCTCCAGAATCTAGCCACCAATAACAAGACTTGGTTATTATCATAATCAATTATGTTATCATATCAATTTGCATTTCAAAAACCATAACTACCAATTCCTTATTGGGATTCTCTACCATATTGGCAATGTTGGAAGTATTATCTTCCTTATTCCAGGAACCATTTTTTTTTTGAACCTGCAATCACTAATACGAAAGCTTTTCTTGCCACAATAAAAAAAATTTCTAATAAAAGTGTGCAAACATTGGGGGGTATTTGCACCAAAAATTCTTGTTTTTAGTAGATAGTGTATTATTGAATTTTTTTTAATTTTTTTTTATAGATATTGTGTATTTTTTTTTTTTACTTGAAAATGCAATTTCTTTAATTCAATAACATATATTTTACGATTATAACATAAAAAGACACCATACGCATAAATAATGATAACACCACAATGAAAAACATACAAGCATACACCCTTTATTACAAAAATCTCAAGATCGGCATGGATAGAAAACCATTGTAGTCTAATGATGATCTTAGGGATTTGTCGTGAATCGAGGTTTCTACATGGGAGGAGACCCATAAAGGGCTCCCGAGAAACCTAGTTGAATGTGCACATAATTCGAGCCTTCCAAATTTGACTTTTGTGGACCCTAATATTTTGATGGGAAATCAAATCGGATTGAAATTGAGATTTCTGTAATAGAGAAATGATCTCTTGATTTTTGAAACCACGAAATTATTTCCATTACCATATTTTGATCTAGACTGAGATCTTGTTCTACTCTTGCTTCTACCCTTATAATTCTCTTTGCCATTGTTATTGTTATTCCAATTTTTATTTGTAGATCTTACCCTAACAAACAAACCTTCTCCATCTGCATTTTCCTTCATTTTTGACTTAAAATCATGAGACCTTATAATGTTTATCACTACAACCTTAGTCAATTTGTCTCTACCACATTCTATGACATTATTTAAGTTCTCTAATGAATCTGACAAAGAATTAAATAAAATCACTGTTGTATCTTTATCATCAAATTTCTTATTGCAACTAGCTAGATCTTTGAAACATCCATTTTGAAACCAAAAAACCTTTTCAAAAGATAAATCTTCTTAGAGAGAGATTTAACAAGGTAGAGTTCATCTGACCTTTTCCATATTTCAGCTGTTGTCTCCAAATCATCACATTTTCTCAGCACATTGTCAGTTCCATGTAACATCACACTATGAGCAATCTTGTAAATCTTCTTTTTCTAATAACTGATGATGGTAGATGAAAATTCTGGTTCCAATTCATTTGCAGCATCAAGTTCTCTTTCAACTAGAACCACTTTCATCTTCTTCTTCCACGTGATAATCTCTTTTACCATCAAATTTATCAACCAGGTTTCTAATTCCCATCTTTCTTGATTGTTCCTTCCAAAAATCTTTATCAAACTTAGTTTCAATTTTTTCTTCTACTCCACTAGAGGTTAACTTTCCAAATCTTCAACCCTTTGAACGTGAATCCTTTTATCTAATACTAGCATTTTTAGACCAAACTCTATCACCTAAACTATTATCACAAGTTTAGATTGCTCAAGATGAAGAAATCAAAATTGCTAAATCAATCAACACAAGATTTGATCACAAAGTTGGGCCAAGAATTGCTTACGTCTGGATCTCCATCAATGGAACTCTCTACACTAGTTGGGAAGAATCAATTTTCAAAGTTCCAAACTTTTGATCAAGAACTCAAGCCACTCCCTTGTTTGGTAACTAAGAAAAACATAGAGAAAATCTAGTAAAACATAAAGGAAAATCCCCTTTCCTTAAACCCTTTTAACAAAATCTTTCTAAAACCCAAACTCATAATTGCAAGAGCCTTGATTTGTTGAAACAAATACAAAAATTGGAGCTAAACTTGCTTAAATAGCCTTAACCAAAATAACAGAATTTTGAAGTCCTTTTGGAATCGTTGATTGAGCCACGTATCGCGAGATCAAGCTATTGGCACCTTAAGCTTGATTTAGTGAAATGGTGCACTTTATTTTATATGATGTACTAAAGCCTTGTGTTTTCCTTGTCATTCAAAACTTCCAAAGACTTCTCAACGTCATTTAGCTCCTGACTTCTTATTTTTCTCCAATCCTCCCAATTTCACCTTTTAATCTTGGATAATTTCATCAAAAATACTCAAAAAAGATTTAAAATGCAGATCTATACCCCTCACTTTTTCAAATGCAAAAAGAATATCATTATCACTTTTTTTTTCCCTTTATCATGAATTAATTAAAATTGGAAATATCACTAATTAAATGCTTAATTAAAAAACCCTTAAACTTCCCTTTTCACGGTTTCATTTTTCACTTTCCTCCAAAATCAAAAAGTTACTTCCTCTTTCTTCCCGCTTTTCCACTGTTTTTCCCACTCACCGTGAACTAACCATGTGACCACCACCAGTCTGACCAATGACCACGACCCCACCAACATGACGACCGACGGTGACCTGGTACATCAAATATTTGGAAACTATTTCGCTCAGTACCCACTGGAATCAACTCAAATATGCAACAAAACAAGTGGGTTTTTTTTTTATGAATAAAGCTTCGATCTTTGGAATATTGTGTGCCTTTGAGTTGATTTCATTAAGTTTTTGTTATTTGATGAAGTAAATGTTTTCCCAAAAAAAAAAAAAAACCATAACTTGATGGGTGTTACAGCTTGCAGGGAGTAGAGAACAATGCCTCCAAAAATGAGGGGAAGGAATAAAAAGAAAGAAAAAAATATGTTCATTAAAAGAGATGAAAAGAAAAAGAAGAAAAAGAGAGAATGAAAAAAAAATAGAATAAGAGGAAGAAAAAAGCAGAAAAATATACGAGAAGATGCCACATTTAGCAAATTCATTTATGTTAAATTGGAAAATTTAGTCAAGTTAAGCTATGTTGGTGGAACTCTTAAGATGTTTATTTGGTTGGTGTTGTTTTGAAAAACAATTTGCAAGTGCAATTTTTGCCAGTAAATCCGAGAGTGCTACTAAAGAAAAGCATAAAAAGAAGAAGAAGAAACATAACAAGGTTGACGAAGTAATATAGAGATTTATTGATGTGTACGGTCCCAAAGAAGATACAGATTTGAAGCAAAAGGTACAATATGCATTGTATGAGTATACTTCACATTGACTATACAATTCATATTCTTAATGGGTAGGTGTTGTTTTAGTTGGTTTTGATTTGTAAATCATGTACAGGTTGAAGATGTTCCTACGGAGGTAGAGAAAAGGAAAAAGAGGAAACACAATGGAGTTGAGGAAGCAAAAGAAAAAGTTGAAAAGGAGGAGGTTCTTAAAGAGGATACACATTTAGAGGAAAATGTAGTGTATGAATTGTATGAGGTTACTTTCACAATGTCTACAGAGTTTTATGTCAGTTCGTGTTAATTTGTGTAATTTTCCCAGGTTGATGAAGTAATTACTTCCGACATTATCAAGAAGCAGAGATGAAAGAGGTTATCGACATATACTATATTAGCTATTCGTTTTATGTGTTTCATTTGCCAATTTTAATTGCAATATGACCGATATGCTTTAGTTTGCACATCTCTGTGAGCTGTGTGAAATGTGCTCATACAGTTTGTGTTTAGTTAAGATGAGTATGAATTAATCTTAAATTTCTTTATATTCTCAGGTTGAGGAGGAAGACGAGGCAGATGTTGAGAAAGAGGTGGAGGATGAGGTGTAGGGTGAGGAAGTGGTGGATGATAAGAAAGAAGATGGGGAGGCAAACCAAAAGGATGAAGTGGCAGATGTAGAGGAGGAGATGGAAGAGAAAGCGGAAGAAGAGAAGAAATAGGTATGATTGATTTAGTGTAGTTTGATTGTTTTATAGTTGAAGCTCCGAAATAGACAAACAATGAGTGATATTTTCATATTGAAGAGGATGTGGTGGCAGAGGTAGAGGGAGAGGAAGAAGAAACTTCCATGTATGAGGAAGTGGAGGAGACTGAAAAAAGGGAGGTGGCTGACCAATAGGATGAAGTGGGAGATGTAGAGGAGGAGCTGGAGGTGGAAAAGGAAGAATAACAGAAAGAGGTATGATTGATTTATTGTAGTTTGCATAACTCTGTGAACTATGTGAGGCATGTTCATACAATTTGTGTTTTGTTCAGATTTTGTTTTTGGATGTTTCATTGAAATTACTCTGGAACTTGATAAATGATGAGTGATAAATATGCTGAATATGTGTTTAATTTGTCTAATTTAAATGCAATATGAGTGATATAGGTTATATTGAACAACTCTATGAATTATGTGAGGCATGTTCATATAGTTTGTGATTTGTTTGTATTTAGATTTGGATGTTTCATTGATAATTACTCTTGAACTTGATAAATACTTACTGATAAATATGCTGAATAAGTATTTAATTTGTCTAATTTAAATGCAATATGAGTGATATAGGTTATATTGGACAACTCCATGAACTATGTGAGGTATGTTCAAAATAGTTTGTGATTTGTTCATTTTTAGATTTGGATGTTTCATTGACAATTACTCTGGATTTTAGTAAACGCTGAGTGATAAATACGCTGAATATGTATTTAATTTGTCTAATTTTAATGCAATACGAGTGATATAGTTTATATTGGACAACTCTATGAACTATGTGAGGCATGTTCATACAGTTTTGTTTTTGTATTTTGTGTGTGTTTTAAACACCTAAAGTGTTATGCAAGTTGACATAGAGCTGGAGATTACTTTTTCGACCCAATAGAGTGGGTATACTACAGATGTACTCTCTATGGGAAAGGATTGGATGGTATTGAAACAATAAAGAAGATTTTTGGGAGAACTAGCCGAGATATAAAGTTGAAGGATTTCTCTGAATATTATGTGAGTGATCTCTTGAAGGTGGATACACATGGATTATGGAAGAGTTGTTTTGGTTTGGTCTAGATGAATTCTACTTGATAACCGGGCTAAAAGGTCATTGTGAATGTGACATTGAGATTCCTGATGACGATACCCTCATCAAGACATACTTTCCGAACATAGCAATTCCTAAACCAAAGCATAGAGGGATCAAGCGCAAAGAATTGAAAGCTGCATTTCTTAGTTGCACAATGAAATAGGACAAGATTAAACTTGGGATTGTTTATCTTGTTGAATGTGTTATTATGGGAAACCGACTGGAGAAGCTGATTAATTTGGACACCCTAAGATTGGTCACAGATGTCAACTATTTCGACGAACACCCTTGGGGAAAAAAGGGTTTCGATTGTCTGTCCCAGTTCATAAGGGATTTTAGGGAGTGGAATTCGAATAAAAAATCGTACCAATTGGGTGGCTTCTTCAATGTCTTGCAAGTATTCGCACTCAAGGTATTTCCAGGTTTGGCAGAGTATTGTGCGAAGAGAGAGGGTTCGCTGTGGCCGAGAATTCTCAGGTAGAAAATGACTAAAAAAGGTCACTACACTAGGCTCTCAGTCATCAATAAATGTGTTTTTTTTTTCTTTCTAAAAAGGTATTATTTTGGTGTTTTTAGATTTAAGTGTTCACCCAATTACAGAAAATCATTTATGTTCTAATGTCAGTTTTTTTTTATATATATTTATATTTTTATCTAAATTTATAGGTTGTTGTTGCATTATGGTGCCTACTGGGGAAGAGAAATCTGAACCCACTCTAGAGGGTTTGTTCGCTAGTGTAATCTACATACAGGAGAAGGATGTGATAAACAAGAAAGAGAAGATGGATGTAGGGAAAAGTAAGATTAATGGAGTTGGAACTATAAGTTCATTGTGACATACACATGAAGTACTAACTCTCTATCATCATTCATGTATTTAGTTTCTAATTTGTAATTTGTGGTTCTTATAGGGTTCGGGAAATGAAATGAAGCAACTGGTCGAAGAGCTGCAAACTTCTTAGGGTCTCAATGAAGACCCTTACATATCAGAATATTGAGCTAAGACATGATCTACATTGTGCTTTTGACCTTCTTAGAGGCTTTATAGTTGAACAGAAGGGAAAGGGTATTGAGATTCTTGTTGAAAGTTCTCCCAAAAAGGCTGAAGTAGTCACAACTCCCAAGGAAGAGCACGGTGGTGGAACACAGACCCAATGGGATTGTGACATTATTTATAGTGCTATTTTTGGTGAAGATGATGTTGAAGAATTTGCAAACATTGAGGCTTACTCTTAGAGTAAGCTAGTATCACCTTCTTCAGCTATACGATCTCTATTTGTGTTGGATGAGGGAAAAAAAAAGGCGATAAAAAGGTAGTTTTTGCTGTCAACAGTTTTTGATTATGTTTTAATTTTTTTCCTTATGTTTAGTGTTGATTGGTTTATTTTGTGGAGGACATTAAAGAGTGGATTAATGAGGAGGAGCAAAAGAAGGATGATAAAGGTGAAATGTAGGCTGCTAATAAAGGGGAAGAGGTATTTTCTGAACCCTGTGAACTATATGATATTGGTTCATATTGTATAGTTTTACTTATGTGTTTGGTGCGATTACTTGTGTGTGTAGGCTGAGGAAGTTAGATAGGAAGGCAATGTTAAAGCAACATAGAATGATGAAGATGAGGGAATTGCAAAAAAATTGCTTAAGCTATATGAAGGGAAGGAGTTCACAATTAGTTTAGCTTATATTTCTGAGGAGCCCTAGGAGCTGATGAAGTCCGAGTGTGACGCGAAGAATCCTTCCAAAAGACATCCAAAACCCAATCCAAATGTGTCCGGGAGGCCTTGGACACCTTGTGGAAGAAAGAGTAGACTCCAATCGATTTTTAGCAATGTCTTTACAAGGGTGTATAAATTCCATGCTGAATTGTTCAAGTAATGGTACCTGAAATGGTTAAAAGGGGATGACATGTAAGTGTTTCGTGTTTTGTTTTCCTTTAATAATCCCTTCCCCAATGAAGCTGCTTACATTAATAATTATCTTTAACAAGAATAATCCCTTCCCTAATATGGCTCCTTTAAAGGGTGATGAGATTTTCCAATTGGGCCTTGTGGAAGTTACCAACAAGGTTTTTTTCTAGTAGATTTACGAGCCAGACACATGGCTTACTAGTGACGTAAGTTAATAATGTTGCCTCTCATGTATGTGTTATAACTGAATATGCAATGTTGTGGTGTGTTATGCTTCAACTCCATAACTATGTGAACTGTGTGATAACTATTCATATAGTTGATTTTTGTTATTTTAACAACATGGCCGTATGCTTTGTTAACCATTACTCTGAGTTTTTAATAATGTTGCTTATCATGTATGTTTTATAACTGAATATGCAATATTGTGGTGTGTTATGCTTTAATTCAAAAACTATGTGAACTGTGTGATACCTATTCATACAATTGAATTTTGTTGGTTTAACAACATGACTGAAAGCTTTGTTGACCATTACTTTGAGTTGTTAATAATGTTGCTTCTCATGTATTTGTTATAACTAAATATGCAATCTTGTGGTGTGCTATGTTTCAATTCCAAAGCTCTGTGAACTATGTGATACATGTTCATACGTTTGATTTTTGTTGGCTTAACAACTTGACTGTATGCTTTGTTGACCATTACTCTGAGTTTTTAATAATGTTGTTTCTCATGTATGTGTTATAATTAAATATGTAATGTTGTGGTATGTTATGCTTCAATTTCAGAACCCTGTAAACCGTGTGATACATGTTCATATAGTTTGTGATTTTTGTTGACAACTAAGCTGAATTAATGTTGTAGGACATGAACGTCATTTTTTGCTACATTCGCCAGAAATAGCATAGTTATCCAAATCATACAAACAAGAGAGTGACCACCATTGACATGTAGTTCCAAAACTATTTTGTACACTAGTGGGACAAGTTCATCCAATTGTTTAAAGAGAAGAAGGAATGGGAGGTGGAGCCCCAGTTACAGAAGTATGTCGTAGGGGAACTTCCAAGGCTATCCAAGCTTTGGCTTGAGTTCATCACGTATACTTCCCAGTCAATATTGACAACGATCATTGGTGTTTAGATATGCTCGACCTCCCAAATTGGAACTTGATGATCTTTTATAGTCTATGGGAGAAGGTACATGACGACAAAGTAACGGCTGTTGTTGGTTCAATCTCAAGGATTCTTCCTTGGTTTCTTGAAAGTATTGGGTATTTCGATATAAAGAAGAACATGGTGGAAAAGAGGGGCAAATTTTTCCACATGTTTTAGGTCCAATCCCCACATCAATCAGGAAGGTAAGATGTGTTCTTTCATCATGAAGTTTACTTATTTCTAAAACTGTGTGATATAGATTCATATAGTTTACATAAATATAATTTTGTTAACTTTGACTAATCTATGTTGATGTTATGTGTAGTAGTGATTGTGGGATCTTTACTTGTAAGTTCACCAAGTTCATGATGCATAACAAATCCCATCAACTTGTTGAACCCTACAAGATTAAAGATTACAAAGAGAAGTACGCAGTGGAGCTATACCACCATGCTAACATAAAAAGAACTAGGAAGGTGCTTGGGCATGACAAACATTGATGAAAAAAATGCTTAAGTTTTTTTGGATTACTCTGCTACATTAGGTGAAGTGTATTCATATACTTTATTTTTTTTAGATGTATCTATTGGTTACTTTTGTGTACAGCTTCAGGTGTATCTATTGGTTATTCTATGTAGTACTATAGCATACTTAACAGTTCTCTAACATAGTTAGAAATATGTATATTTTGTGTGTTTGTAGCACATTTTTGTGATTCAAGAATGCTCTTATGAACATATGGATTAATATGGATGGTCTTACGGATTTTATTGTGGTGAAATACCATGAATGCTTTCATATGGATTACTATGGTATTATTCAAAATAAGATGATTTTTGGAGACATTTAGTTTGTTTTTAATTTTTTTTAATTATTTTTTTGTAAAATGTTCTTAAATTATCATTTATTAATTCATTGCAATTACTTCCTTTTTCCTGAAATACATAAACTATTTGAGTTCATAGTATATGTTACATTACTTGCATGCCCTACATATCTATAATAAATGTTTGATGAACATAAAAGTCTACAAGCTTATTCCAATAAAAATTAACTCTACAAGAAGCTAAATGTTATGCTATTAATTATGAATAATAAAATATACAAATATGATGTCTTTATACACATCTCCCATCAAATCCACTTTTATGTGTATGAACTGTATGAACATACTTCACAGAGTTAAAAATAGTACAACCTACATAATTATATAAACAAGATCTGAAAGAAAAAAAGAAAAAAAAAGAGAGTTCTACGATCAAATCTTCAACTACTATGGTCTGTAATATAATTATAATAAATAAAAAACAATCTTGGTAATACAAATAAGCTGTGGAATCATAATAATAGGTACATAAGATTAAGTCAAAATGATAGAATAAAGATGTCTTAAAGAGTACGGGTCTGGCTTGTTGATGGAATCCTACTTGAACTTGCACCTTGCGATGGGTGAAGGGCGACGGGATTCTGACGAGTCTTACGGTGGTGACCATATTCGCCACACCTGCTACACTTGTGGCGATGTATTGTCTCGCCAGTAAACGGGAACCTACACTTCCTTCGACGGCCACATACAGTCCTCACATCAGGGGGTAACACTTTGATCTCTCACACATCAGGGTACAACCCAATCCGATTGGTGAGGAAGACGATAGACAACTCCAGCATATGTATTCTTCTAATGTTCTAACGATTAATAATCGAAGCAGTACTCATACACATCACCCCTCAAATGCCGTATAGCAATCATAGCATGAGCACACAACAAATGATCAAGTTGAAATCTTCTACAGCTACATGTTCGTGTCTCTAAGTCGACAATTTCATTCTTATCATCATCGAAAACCGTGTAATATGTGTCAGAAGCAGGATCAAGCTACAAATAAACAACAATATAAGGGGTCAGCTTTTACTGCAACAATAAAAAAAATAATTAAAAAGGATATCACACACAACAATATATTATGAACCTTGTTTATATAGTTCACACACATTACAAATATCCTTAAAAACAATTCTCATGTAAATGAAATCTACATTATTGCATGCTTCAGTCAATAAATTCATCAGTAGAGGATAAGGGGTCTACTATTTTACTAAAAAGATGTGAACATTTCCTAATATCCTCATTTGTGTAATATAGTTCACACGCTTCACACATACTGAAGTTCTAGAAAACTTACATGCGTACGAAGGGATAATTGATATTGCTCGGCCAATGCTTTCTCGGCTTCAGAAGTGAGCTTGGTTTTACATTTCTCAGCGAGTGACCAACATTCATAATGTCATCATTAAACGATGGATCTCATCTTCTCAGTAAGAGCTGTAATTGGTAAGTCTTGCTCCTTAACAAAAACTGCATTTAAGCATTTAGAAATGTTCATGGTCATTATATTGTATCTACGGCCTTCTAAATGAGCCCTAAACCACCTACTAACACCGACTTCTTGCAAGTAAGCCTTGAGACGTGGTTCCACCATTTCCAACGCATGCAAGAGCCGTTCAGAGTCGAACACACAATATGCTTTAGCACGCGCGTAGTAAAGCTTGTCAACAGAAATACCTCTGAACTTGTTCTTGATGTTGTGGAGAAGATGTTGCATGCATATGTCACGGAAAGTCTCGGGATACACTTGACGAATTGCCTTTCCAATACTTGGATGCCTATCCAAAATAATAACTAGTTCAGGAAAATCACCGTACACTTGCTTAAACATTGTGAAAAAAAAAAAAAAAAAAAAAAACCAAGACTCATCTTTTTCCCCAACACAAATGCCCCAAGCCAAAAAAAATATACA
>WUAT03476102.1:0-15781 GCA_010015005.3 Ulmus americana
GTTTGGATTAACGGAAATCAAATGAGCTCAACCGCTTGAGCATGTGTTGTTCAAGTGGTATTATGTTTATTCGTAAATATGGATTTTCCGTTATAGAATGATTGAACTTAAAATAAAAGTGATCGATAAGATTAAACAAACTTGATCTTGAGTTGATGCGGATAACACACGGGGATGATACATGAATGATTGATCGTGAACATAAGATATTAGTTCTTTCGTAATTACGGTATATGATCAAGAGTGCAACTTCGGATTTTAAGTGGAGTAACTCCAAAGTTAATAATCGATTAGGAAATTGACTTAGAGTCGATTTGCCTATGATTATTGGAGCATGATTATATATGTCCAGCGGGTCCCTTTGCTAGCTCAAATAATCCCAACTAATACTTAATATGGATGTTCTAGATCAACCGGATAATCGTATGGGTTAAACAGGCGATCGGATGAACAAAAGGCTCTTGTAATTGCTCTCTGGTAAGTTCCGAGTGCCCGGACCCTTACACTACACGGCGCCCGGACGTACGGAATAACGCGTACGGAATTTCAGATTTCAGCTTTTTATTCTGTGTTGTATTAATGATTTATTTGTATTTTTAATGCAAATAGTATTAATATAATGATATATATTTAAATGGAAAAATATCTTTATGAGATATTGAGTTTGAATATTTAATTTTAAAATCTAGATCTTGTTGGAAGATATTTCATTTGAATTTATTATCTCAGATAGATTAGTTTATTTAATTAGATATTTTCCTTTTATGGTAATATTTAATTAAATAGGAAAATACTGATCATGTGTTATCTTTGATTAGGATTTCCTCATTTAATATCTTTATGTAAGATATTTAAATAAGAAAACATTGAGAAGAAAATATACGCTCTGAGAAAATTATTTTCAGAAAAGAGAGAGGTAATTTTCCTTGTACTACTAGATCTAGTGTGATTTTTCTTCTGGGGATTTACTTGGAAAATCCATTGGAGGTGTGCCCACACTCACATTGGTTGGTGGCTTGAGGATAGCAGAGAAGACCAGTTGGTTGAGGATCTTCTTGAGGTTAACCTAATCTACAAGAGGTATTGAACTATGATTTAATTTATTGTACTTAATATCATGAGATTCGGATTTATTGGTTTTATGTTTAAAACATTTTTTTTTTTAAAAAACCCACAATTTCGCTGCGTTTATTTTCCAACACATATAGCCTGTCGGAGTAGTCTGTAGTTGCTATAAGGTGGCGAGCCTAACCCTCAAAGTATTGCAGTAACACTCGCGAGAGATACTTTGTTCACCTTTGATCTCTTTGACACCCCACCTGGTGGGAAATTTGACAACTCGGTGGAAGGTAGACGGGACTGCCCTCATCTTATGGATCCATGCTCTGCCAAGGATCACGTTGTAAGCCAACAGGATCTCGAGCACTATGAAGGTTACTTTAAGATCACTCTGATAGTGTAGATGGGTAGAATGATGTCTCCAATGGTGAACTTTTCCTCTTCGTTGAAGCCAATGAGGACAGTAGAGCCACGATGAATGTTGGATTCATCAATTTTCATCTCCTTAAACGCATTCATAAGTAAGACATTCGTTGAAGAACCATTGTCGACGAGGATCCTCCTGATCTTGCAATTGGCAATCAGGAGGCTACTGACCAATGCATCATTGTGAGGATTGATAAGCCCTGTGGCTTCATTGTTAACAAAGCTGATGATTTGGTCTGTGTGGACACTAGCATATGGCTGCAAAGAGCATATCTCTGGGTTGACGAAAACCTTTGCATGTATCCTGGCAACACAGTAGCTAATGCCGCTGATCTTCGAACCGCTGGTGATGATGTTGATTATCCTTTCCAAAGTGGGCTCATGGGTTCGTCTACTCGATTGTCACAATTTTTAAGGCTATTCTTCCCCTTATCAGTAAGGAGGTCTTGGAGATGACCTTTCTTGAGAAGTTTGGCTACCTCTAACCGAAACGCTATGCAGTTGGCAGTGATGTGTCCATGGTCTGTATGGAACTCGCACCTCTGGGTGTTATCCCACTTGGGGTCTGGATTGGGAAACTTTCGAGGCCATCTGACTGCGTTGCCCATGTTCTTCATGATGGCGACTACTTCCACAGGCTCTATATTTAGGTTGTACTCCGATAGCAGGGTGTAGTCAGTTGGTGCTCTCGAACGATCATCAAACTTAGCTGTCTTTCGGTTGAGTGGATGTCTGGTATCCCATGTAGATGCCTGCTTTGGTGTAGAGTAGCAGTCAAAATAGCAGGAGTTTATACACCGGTCTGTCGGCTGGAAGGGTTACTTAGGACACTGTTCCTCACTACAGCTATCGTAGGTTGAGCCTTGGACGGGATAAAGTTCATCTTCTTCCCATCTAATATGGACCCAAGCTCAGGCCAAAACATCTTCCATGGAGGTGCAGTTGAACATGGTAAGCTCCTTGTAAAGCTCGCCGTTAAGGAGGAGTCCTTCCCAAACGTATCGACGGCAGTCTCTTGATGACAAAAAGGGATTGTGACCTTCTCTCAATTGAAGCGTCCAACGTAATTGTGGAGTAACTCGCTAAAACGTTGTTGGATGCGATAGAGATCTCCTGAGAGCTTCTCAAGCTTCTTACTACTGGCGAACTGGAGTCCGTGAGATGAGCGAAAGAAGATATGGAATTATTGGGTAGGTTGGTGTACCACTGCAAGGCTGGTCCCATCAGGCTAAACCCAAAGCTCTTGCACATACATGATTCCTGAAGATCACGGGGTATAACGACAGTAAAATCCTTTGCTTATACGATGCTTTGTGATATGTGGGATCTGAAGTAACGTCGTAGAGATTCATATTCGGGAAGGAGAACTTCTTAGGCATCTCTACGAGGGCGATAGCGTCAATGAACAGAAAGTCAGCGTAGCTGTATAGCTGACACTTCTTGAGAGGAGTTGGGACCCCTAGGATCCGTTCAATCATCGCCTTTATTTCTGTTGGTCTCTTCATCAAGACTTGCCTAAGGGAGTGCTAATGGAGGATGAAAAACTTGTGTTGGTGGTGTTGATGGGAGGCAAAATAGATTGGTTAGCCTCTCTAACAGTCTATAGAGACAGCGGTTGGACCAAAGATTACAAGCCAACGATGGTCTCTGGCTTGGCCCACAGAAGAGGAGTTGTATGAATGAGTGGAGTCGTCATTAGCTGGGCGACGGATGGTCCCGTAAGATCTGCAAGAGACTGGTTGTGACCCATGACTGTACTAGTGGGAGCAATTATGGACGCGCTGGCAGTAGCTGCTTGATGCGTCGGGGGCTTGCTAGACAAACCCCCTGGTCCAGAGTGAAAAACGGTTGCATAGGTAAGATTGGGACCTAGAACCACGAGTCACGTGGCTGTTGAGGTGTTGCCTCAACTGCAGTGAAATGCTCCTAGAGCATGCAATTCTCACAACGTAGCATCGGGTTCTCTTCTTCCAAGTTGATGAAATGAATGGAGTTTTCTTTGGCTTGCACAGTCAAGGCTGCGACTTGGGCGGCGAGGTCGATGGTGGGTGGAGCATCTGAGCTCTCTACCATGGTACGAGGTCATTATAGTTGTTAGATTACTAGGGCACCACGATGGGCACCAAATTGTAAGGGGTAGAAATCCACAATACAAATCTGTTGTCTTCGAGGCCATTAGAAACCTGTGAGACTTGTAGGACAAAGAACTCAAACATGACCATTAAGCCCTTAATGCTGGGGGGTGCTAAACAAAGGAATTATGATGGTCAAGTTGGAGATGAAGAGAGTAACTAATCCAAAAGAACAAGTATGAAGTGGTAAATGTTACTATAACCGTGAGTCAGAGGCAGAATGAAGGCGTAGTAGGCAAGGTTAGACTTGGCTCTACAGCGATGAGGGGGTTTGAACCCAGTGATGGAAGGACCGATGGACAGTCACTGCAAGGAGCTGTAATGATGTAGCAAGGCCGGAGCTCAGGGCTGTGGCAGTAAGCATATAAGTGGAGCACGGGCCTGCCATGAAGGATGGAAGGTCAGATTGCAGCTAAGGAAGATCAAAGATGAAGGAGCAAGGGGTTGTTTTGTCTTTAGATCTCTAATGTCCAAGAAGTCAGAAAAAGAAGATCCCAGATGAGAAGGCTCATCTTGGTATTTATTGAGAAGCTAAGAATGTGACTATTGATCTTTACACTTATTGCAGCACGGTCAGTTATAAGCATTAATGTGTGGGAGTTATACCCATTGATGAGGCTTTATAGCTCTTGTAATAGATGTAGTGAATGAGGTAACTCCCTTGGTCATAATGGAGCATTATGAGCCATAATGTTGGCGCTCAGTGGTCATTTACCCTGGGGGTTGCAACCATTGGCTAGTCAACTAACTGGGTTTATAGGCTAACCTAACCCGTGGAACTGCCTAGGCCATAATGTGACCCGACCCGTCAATCTGTTCAGCTCATGGAGCGGGGCGTGTCTGAGGGTAAGCCCACTGGGACTGGGTTGGGCTATAGAATGAGTCACCTTGCATGTGAGCCCATGAGATGAGCTTTTAATGGTATCATGTGGTTGGACCATGGCTAGAGCCAGATAGTTCATAGAAAGAGCCGAAAGTGACCTGTGTGGTGGCATGGAGCCGAGATGACCATGGTGCAAATCATGGGACCATGGGTCGTGTCGTTGAACCCATGACCGTTGGGCAGTGGCACTGAGTCGCCGTGAATGAGCTGCAACATTGAACCCACGGCGGTGGGTGGTTACATTGATATTGCCGGATAAATGACGTGGCACAAAGCCAATTGTCCTTTTCGAGGGTAAAAAGGTCAACACGGTTTTTTGCCCAAACAATTATATTTAAAAAGAAAAATAAAACATATTGATTTGATAAATTAATAAGTAATAATTTCACACACAAACCATACACACGAACATCACTATCACATAATGCAAAACCACTTTTCATTTTGCTAATGTCCCATTCACCATTTAGAAATTTTCATGGGCTAGTGAACTTTGGCTTGGGCTTCATCTACTTGGACTCGTTAGTTTGGCCTGGTTTTCTTCAAGTGGACCAAAAATAAATGTTGTCTGATTAGTCCCCTTTTTTTTCGTAAGTATTGTTCATGTTCTAACTTAACTAGGTTATCCTCATGAGATGTAGTTCATTGCCAATTTTTCATGCATTATGTTAGTCCCTTTTTCCTACCTTTATTCAGATGCTAAATTGGATTTAATTTGCTATATATTCTTAGTTTCTATATCTAATTGGATTTATGTGTTTAGCTATCCTGACTGTCTCACTCAGTCCATCACTTTCTAATTGTTCAATTTTAGGTTTATTAATGATTAATTAACGAAAATAAATACAAACATGTGGGCAACTGACGCAATCTTGGCTGAGCTTTTCACCTTTTCCCCTATTTTTCTTGGTGAAAGGTGATGTTACTCTAAGTTTATTACTATTCTTTTTTTTTTTTTTGTGATTTTTTACTGGCAGATAAGTCACTAAGGGCATTATTGTGCAAGTGAATGGACTCATGTGTGGCTTCAATTTGGTTTATCCGTCAATTTTCTATTATAAGTTATGGTTGTACTTGGAGTATAAGATGCGTTGTGATGTGTAAATGTATATTATTGTACTCAACTAACTATAAGCCATTATAGCAATAAGTCACGTCTTCTTGTAAAGACTTAATTACGTTGAAAAATGTGAAAATGAATTTACATAGCTTGACCAACAATATTCTATTGAAATTTTACACCATCTCTTGGTAAATCGACCTTGTTTTGCTATTAGGCTTCGGATCTTCCATATTTTTTTATTTTATTTTGTAACCAAAATAACAAGGCTATATTTTTTCTAAATAAAAATAAAAATGTGACCTTTTGTTTTTGTAAAGAAATCCTAATATTAATTAGATTCCTTTTATTTTCAGGTTTGAGACACAACATGGGGCATTATGTGCAATAGGATATGCTACTGCAAATTGAATGTCTCAGATGTCTTGTGTAAGTCATGTTTACTTTTTTCTCTGATGGTATATCTTTCATGCAAGGATGACATCTGGCCTCACTTGAAATGTCTTTTGGTTACTAGAAACTGAAGTAATTATTCTGTGTTGACCAGTACATGTTACTCAGGCTTCTCTGAAATCTCTAACATAATATTTTCATATTCTAAAGGCTATTTCATAATATATACACTTAAGTTTCTTGTTGATATAGTAAATTCTGAGATTGCTATACGTGGTTTTGCTTTAAATGTGAACATATTTGCTTACATATATACCAATCCATGCACATATTAAAACTTGCATTGTTATTATAATTTCAAATTTCCAAGTTTTGAGTTTGAATGGCTTATAGAAAAAAAAAATTTCTCTTCATATGAATTTAAATTTAATCATCCATCTTAAGCTATGTCTCTTATTCTTGTTAATTGATTTATTAGCTTATTGTTTGAAGTCATCACAGCTAATTGTCTTATAATATTTGTACCAATTTATATGTAGTCATTTGGGAATGATAGTTGCAACATAGAGGATATTGACATTGTGAGGAATGAGTAGGCTTCGCTACTTATGTGATCTGATACAATCTATTTAGGACTTTGATTACAAGTTTAGAATTGCAAATGGTTATCACTTTGGTTGTTTCTGAATTTGAACAATGCTTATTGATTTTAATTACTTTTGATGATTTTGAAGTTGAATAATATTTGCTGGTGGAATAGTTTATTAGCAGGTTATGGTAGTGAATATTAGTATTGAAATTGTTTATGTGAATAATAGTTTATTTTACTAGATATTGTTTGTTTGCTGGTGTTGCTGGATATTGTTGGTATTGGGTTATGGTATTAAACAGTTATGCATTATTGGAGCATGTTGCGTATTGGAATGCAATTTGAGCATATTGAATGTATTATGCCCAAATTGTATGATAAATGTGGATAAACCAAAAATTTTAGCACAATTTTAAAAAATAAACGTATTACAATGACATAAAATTCTACACTTTTGTCTTACTAACTATATTAATTTAAATTAAATGAATACAACGTTTATTAAAATTGTAGTAAAAAATAAATAAATTACAACAAATTTCGTATTAAAAATGTAGCAAAAATATTCAAACCACTACGGTATAAAGAAATAATATAGTTTTATGGGTCCATTTAACAATCGTTTTACACAAAAATCATAGTGATTACTGCAAAAACACTAAATTGACAACTGACAATGTAGTCGTATACACTCATGTAACTACAGTTTTAACAAAATGTATTATTTTCAATTACTAATAACTATAGTTTTAATTATACAACTACAGTTCTTTAAAAAAAAAAAAAGACAACGGCTTTACAAAAACGACTACGATTCTATTGAAACGACTACTATTTTATAAACAAAAGACTACGATTTTATAGATACAACAACGGTTTTAAAAATCACAAACTAACGTTGAAAAAACTAAACTACTACGGTTTTATCTCATTACGACTACGGTTTTAAAATCTAAAAAACTACAGTAGATCATTGTAATTGTTTACTACACCTGCATATACCATGATTTTAAAATCATTGTATTAGCTTAAAACCATATTCGTACCCTCTTTAAAACAGTAGTCTTTGTCTGGTTTTGGCGTAGTGATACGTTAAAGTTTTGGGGCAACCGTAAACCCTTTATCCACGTTGTCTTGAAATTTTTGTGAGTTTTTCTTTATTTATTTATTTTATTTTTTTTTTTTGCATCAAGCCACTTTTATTATACTTTTTCATAAAATGAAATTAAATATATTTTAAAATTCGTCCAAATCTTGAAAATATTCTTATATTTAATTAGAAACTTTTCAAAATTAAATTAAAAATTATTTTAAAAAAATTTCTAGATACCTTAAAAGAATGAATTTGACAGGACAACAATACTTAGTATAATCATTGGTCAAATTTCCACTGAAACTGTTTTATCTTGATTTATAAAATTTAATACATTTGTGTTCATATTTCAATATTCAATTTCTATCAACATTCCTCTATGATTATTTTTATTAATTTACTCTCTTTTTTTCATTTTCACTATTTTGAAATAAGACGAAAATAAAACAATACAAGTTATTCTCGGAAATAAAATTAAAATAAATGTAGAAGAAAGAAAATCAACAATTTCCAAAGAAGATAAATTTAAATTTTTAAATGATAAATAAATATTTTTGTAATTCAAAGATATATAAAAATAATTGAAATACAAATGAAAAAAAATTTAAATAATAAATAATAATTATATTCAAATACTCAAACAAATATCATCTTTTCTATTCTCACTGTTTGAATCTTGATTCTAATCATAAAACGAATATTAACTCACTCACCATTCAAATCACCAAAATTTATTCAAATCATGAAGAGGACATCCTCGTTATAACATGAAAATATTGTGAAAATTAGATCAACTATCAAGTTTTAACAGTTTATTTTGATTAATGTCTAATTGTTTATTTTTTAGGTAATTATCTCATTTTTCTTATATAAATACATTTTTATTTCTCTTTCGTCTACTTCTCTTATACTTCTTTCTTAACCAATCATAAAACATTTCAATTTTAAAGCTAATTTTTTTTTCTCTTGGTATTTTGCTAATATTGTCTTTTAAAATTAACTGAAATTATCCCGAAATACTACAGTAGTTTGATCGCAGCAAGACTTTCAATTCTACAACGTGAAGCCCAAAAGAAAGAAAAGAAATAAAATAAAACTTTACAACTTGAAGCCTATCATCATCGACTCGTTTTGACATCTGCCGGCCACATGAAAATTCAACCTATATATGCGCACATATATTTCTCAAAACGATTCAAATACATTGAATTACACTATTACAGGCTGTGGAGCGAACCATGTATATCATAAATTGCCAAGAAAAAAAAGTACAAACTTTATTTAAGCGTATGGACATCAATCAAATTGGCTTACGACCACTACTAGTACTCAACCTACTTAACGTTTGGCACATAGGCCCCCAATTTTATTTTCATAGCATTTAAATCCCCAACCTAGCTAATCTACGTTTGCCACCTAGGTCTCCAAACCTCATTTATTAAAATTTAAATCCCGGGTATGCAGTAAAATGTGCTTTCTTACCCCTAGAGAATATATATACTTTCTAGATTTATATTTTGGCTCTACACTTTTTAAGGGTATACAAAATCTCCAAAATTTTAAGAAGTTTTAATCATTTTTATTGCAGATAGTCTATTGTCATTAAGCAAAAAATTAATGGGAGAAAAATCTTTATGGAATATTTGGAGAAAGAATGCGTTTAATAGGTTATATTTATAAAATTTTATGGACTAAATTGATAGATAAATAGTTTTGAAGTTTTGAATTGTTTTTATATCTTTAAAAAGTGTGGGGTCAAAATATAAATTCAGTAAGTTTATATATTATCATCATCATCCTCGAGGATGATAAAGAAAACACATTTTGCAGGAGATTGGGGATTTAAATGCTAATAAAATGAGGTTTGTGGCCTATTTGACAAATGTGGAGGGTTGGTTGGGGATTTAAACACTAAGAAAATGATATTAGGACCTATATGCAAAACATGGGTAGCTTGGGTACTACTCTTGCTAATATGCCAATCCAATAATTAATAGTCAAAGAGTTTGTTTTTATCACAACACGCATCACCATACGTAGTTGGATTTATAATGTCTTCTAAATGGTTGAATACAAATAACTCTATCTAACCAGACACCAGTCAATAAGAAAAAGTCATAATCTAATATATTATTGAAGAAATAAGTTATTGAATTCTAGTATTAATTTAAAATGGATAACTCTTACGTAAGGTCGTCAATATGTAAAACTAGAGATTATAAATCACGTGGAAAAGAGTTCATATCAGATATGTACATTTACTAGTTGTAGTACAGCAGTGGGACCGAGATAACTCAGAACCGTCACCTAACAGATCAAATTTCTCCTACTACAGGGATGTAGATGCACTCAGTGATTATGAGTTCGAGTTCATGAACCTCAGTCCAAACCACGAGAGAAGATAAACAAAAAAAATCTCATGCTCACTTTTTTTTTTTGTGTGTCTTTTAGTGTAAAGCTACTATAACTTTTACTTTAACTTTTCAGTTTACCCTCTGCCTTTACCTTTTGACTTCATATGTTTCTCTGTTTACTTTGTAAAAGGAGATTCCTTCTCCAATGTTTGTTTTTGTCTGTTTGTAACCTCAGCTGGCTATAAAAGGCCACCCCCTCTTCGTTGTAAGATAACTTGGAAAGAAATAAGTAATCCTTAAATTTTCTCTCTATGTCTTCCTTCTAAATTTCTCTATGAGTGTTTCGAGTAAATAATAGGTAGGTTGATGATGATTCATAATAATTTTCTTTCTTAGGCGTATGCTTTACAGTTGCCACTTAGTTGGATCTTCTGTATCAAAAACCTGGATTGATGATTATGGAATCAAATTCAGGAAGATAGTTTACTGGTATGAGCTTTTACAGTTTGAAATAAAAATAGTTTATTAAGCACTATGTAAGTGCTTGCACAAAAACTTTAAACAAACTAAACTAACACTAAGTAGTTTAAAATTTGCACTATTAAGCAATGGTAAAACTGGTATTTTAAAAAATTCTATACAATTTGAGATACGAGAAAGAAAGAAGCAATTAAACTAGAGCTCCAATGTAACAAAATTATCATTTTTGTGCTATACGTTACCAATAGAGCATGTTTGGCTCAGCGTTCTTTAATATTTTGAACAGGCTATTCAAAATAGGGTATTGAAAACAGTAGTTTTGTTTAGTTAAGAATATTGTAAATAGAGTATTTTGGTGGGGTCCACAAAATTTAATAATAATATAATAGAGAGAGATAATATTTTATTAAAAAAGTGGTGAAGAGATATAATATTTTATTAAAAAAGTTGTTGAGAGATATGATAGTTTATTAAAAATGTGGTGGAGAGAGGTAATATTAGTATATTAAAAAGATGGTGAGATAGTATAAAGAGGTAATATTTTATTAAAAAAGATGGTGAGATAGTGAATAGAAGTAATATTTTATTAAAAAGGTAGTGAAATAGTGGAGATAGATAATATTAGTTTATTAAAAAAATAATAGAGAGGTGTAATATTTTATTAAAAAAATAATAAAAAAAATAAGGAGTATTGTAAATAGTGTAAGAGAATAAAAAATATTAATTAAAATAAGAAAACAAAAAATAAAATATATTATTTTAAATAGTGAAACATGCCTATAATTTGCTCTTTCTTAATATATATACATATATATTTTCTTTCAATGATGGATTGTTTTTGAGTATTTTACAATGTCAAACCAAATTGATAGTGACCCGCCTGATATTTTCTAAAATAAGTTTTCTTCAATCAGCTTAAGAATGAAATGGAAAGGTATATTAGCAACATTACTTAATAGACAACTGATCTGGTAGGCGGTGCTCCTTTGACCTTCTATAGTTTCAAAGGATATAGTTATGCATAGTTTCCGACTTATTGACGATATTTTTGTAATTGTAATATATATATGTATACTGTAAAACTAGCGACCCTTATTAAAAATTATCTCATTTAATTGTTGCAATTTGTTTGCCAACATTTGTTTTTGTGCCGTAATTATTTTGCAGTACTTTTTAATTTAAAAATTACATATTATTTAGAATAAATTTCATTGATTGCTCTTCATTTATAGAAGCGGTCCTAGTTTAGACCTGTTTACGAAAATTGATATATATTTTTATCATTTTGATAGAAAATGGGTCTCAGTTTACCTCTTCCGTCTACTTTTTAACGTAAGTTGATGACGAAATGACCAAATTGGAATCACTTTCCTAAATAAAGGGTCACCAGTGATGTTTGTAATTTTTTTTCTTTTATCTTCTTTTTCTTTCTTTCTTTCTTTCTTTGTATTTTTAGCAAACGTTATGACTTCTCAAAAATGACACACAATACTTTACAGAAAATTAAAATAAGAAATTCCTAAAATAGTTTACAAGAAAACCATCTATTTTGGTAAATTGCCAACTATATTAACTACTAATCTTATTTCAATTTTCTAATTAAAATTAGATGGACTCTTTTTTTTTTTTTTTAACCTGAATAATAAAATTAATTGAATTGATAATAAAAAAAATTTATTAATTTTTTTTTTATTATGAATTTAATTCAATGGAAGATACCGTTTTTTTTAATGTGATTTTTCTATTTTTATTTTTTTATGAAGGGAGTCCAAGATAGAAAAAATAAATAAATAGATAATTAATAATAACTAATAATTGTTTTGAATACTCAATATGTTTTTGACATCCAATTATAAAAATGAATAACTTAGTCTAATTTTTTTAATGACAATTCCAAAAAAAAATGCACTTCCATAGAAAAATCACATAAAATTTTACTAGTAAAAAAAAAACGGCAAACAAAAAGAATGTATCTTCCATGGAATTACATTCATAATAAAAGAAATTAATAATTTTTTTTTACTATCAATTGAATTAATTAAATTGGTCATGCTCAAAAAAAGAGTCCATCTATATAATTTTAATTAGAAATTGAAATAGGATTAGTAGTTAATTTAGTAGGTAATTTTTCAAAATACATGAATTTCTAAAAACTATTTTAGGAATTCCTTATTTTAATTTTCTGTAATTATTGTTTATCATTTTTGAAATATAATAATGTTTATTAAAACTACAAAGAAAAGAAAAAAAGAAAAAAAAGTAATATAAAATAAAAGGAAAAAGAAAAAGAAAAGAAAAGAAATAGACAAAAAATAAAAAAATAAAAGAAAAATGACAAACTTCACTGGTGATCCTTCATTTAGGAAAGCGATTCTAGTTTGGCCATTTCATCATCAACTTCTATTAAAAAATAGATGAAAAGGCTAAATAGGGACCTATCTTTCGCCAAAATTAGTCACTTTTCATAAATAGAGCCAAACTAGGACCACCTCCATAAAAGAAGGGCCACCGGTTAAATTTGTCATATTATTTAGGACATTATTAGCTTTTGAAGATTTCAAAAATACAACAAGCATTTACCGCTTATAACTTCACGGTTTTTTTTTTTTTAGCTTTTTGTGATAATTCTTATTTACCATTAAAGCATATGTTTCTTGTAGTTTATAGAATTGATGGATTCGATCCAAGAGAAAAATTATTAAAGAGGTCTAAGCGTAAATTTAAAAAACATAAATTTTCCGTTAAGAAAGAGGTCTAAGCGTACAAAGGCAAGCAAATAGAATTATAAGCCCTATGCAATACAAATCACGCCGTTGATATTTAAATTAATTACCCACAACCAGAAAACTTGTCTATGATCACGAACTGAAACTATTTAGTTTAGCATTGCTAGAAGTGGTTGTGGAGATCTTGAGTTTTCTGGATCCTGCTATCCTTTTGGCCATGATATACCAAGATCTATATGGAAAATACTATCATGAATAAAGATCCAAGTATAAAAGTTACCACCATACATGGTGGAAATATTACAATAACACAAAAAAAAAAAATACAAACATAGTACACACCAAATCCACAACAGTAAACACAAATCAAAAATAAAGCAATATATATATTTGAGGAAATTTCATCACTACCCGTGAGAAAAGCTTTTCGCGTTGGTAAAAAACTAATTCAGTTGATGGCGATGCAATAAAATTTTATGTTGGTTAAGACCCTTCTCAGTAAGGGACTTTCCACGATGGGTATTGCGTATGCCCGTCACGAATTCTTGACTTTTAGCGACAGGCACACACAAGACTTGTCGTGGAAAGTCCCTTACCCAAACGGGTCTTGGACATAACCGTCACCAAAAATGCTACACACTTGCACCATAATCTGCCCAAAACAACATTTTTCTCACAGGTTGCCGAAACCCATGATTTTAATTATAGCAAAACTGTTAAAAACTGTTATAAATCACTGTATAATAAAATTTAAAATATAATTTGATAATAAAATAACCACAAAATTTAATTTCATAGTAATATAAATATTGTAATAAATAATTAAAATTACAAATTAATAATATTTATTCTTATTAATGTTACAATATATATAAATGACAAATTTACGGATTATTGTTGTACAACTCATGATTATCATCTTCCCATTTGAATTGAATATGTAACCTAAACAAAAACAAACATTAAATGTTGGTAATTAATAAATCACATTTTGTTTTATACTTATAAAAAAAAACAAAATATGAACCTAAATTTACTTACCTCAAGTGCTGACTAAGTCATTTTCCTTTTCTTGCCAATTATAGTGTCTTCTTCAACATATACCTCTTCATAATCTTCACGCACATAAGCCACATCTTCATTGTCAATATCATCCCATTCGGGAAGTCCTCTATTAAATGATGGGGTCTCCTTGATATTGTCACATAGTCACCTCTATCATACAATTTTGGCTTCATTAGGAGTATACGGACTATCTCCCACGATTTGAATCATTGACATAGAAGACTTATTTGGCTTGGGATGCAAATATGATTTAATCATTGGGATCACCCTCTTTGCTCAAATCAACCAAAGTGAAGCCATTTTCGTCAACTTTCACCCCACCCTTATTGTCAACCCACTTACATCGAAAAACTGAGATATTTAATTATGTGTAATTTAGTTCCCAAATCTCTTCAATAACACCATAGTACAACATCTTTGCGTATATTGGATTCTTATCCTTAGCGGTTGACATGTGTAATGACTCAGCCTCCACCATCACACTGCTATTTTGTGTGGTGCTTCTTGAATCATGATCGCATATATTGTAGTAATACTCGATAATTCCATAGCTACTATAGCTCAAAACAGCCCACTTTGGTTCATGTGCAAGCCACCTTATTTGTTGTAAAGTTTGGTTTTCTGGTCGAGCTATTCTGTTTCAATCTTCCTATTAAACCAAGAGCTAAAACTTCTCTTGTGCTCCGCTTGCAACCATTGCTCATTCTTAGCTTTCGTCGGGTAAAGAGTTTGTATAAAACTCAAATGCTCATACCTATAAGGGTCGACAATGGTTGTATAATTTGTAAGACATAGTAATGAGCCTTGCACAATGTTTTATAATTAGTCGGTATCACTTTGAATCTCGATCTACTCTCGATCGTCTCTTCGACCCCTCTCAGAATCCCAATTGTTCAGGTGTTGGCCAAGTACTCGGAACAAAATTTCACAGCCTGTTCTGCAATGCAGCACTCTATAGTGCATCCCTCGGGCCTGTGCTGATTCCTTACATACCCTTTCAATATTTTCATATATCTCTGGATGGAATACATCTACCTCAACTAAGCTAGTCCACAAAATTTAATCTCCCTCAACAAGTAAACGGTCAAATGCATCATTACATCAAAAAAGGCCGGTGGGAATTATTTCTCCAATGAACACAAAGTAACAAGTACATCATCTTGTAGTTGTTGTAACTTGGAACAGTCAACCACTTTATTGCATATAGAGTTGAAGAAGTAACACAACTATATAATCGTGTTGTGCACCTCTTTCGATAGAACTCCACGAATAGCAACCGGTAACAACTGTTGCATCAAAGTATAACAGACATGTGACTTTAAGTTTATTAACTTCATGCCAAGTCCACCTTTGATAGCTACTATCAATTCCGTTGAAGTAAAGATGACCATTCACCTCTATAACAGGATGCAACGATTTATTACCACATCGTAAATGTAGGGGATGGATTCTACAATTGAATATCTTGTGGTATGTTGGAGCCACCGACAACCTGTTTGACCTGCGAGACAGAGAATCAGA
>WUAT03476213.1:0-15778 GCA_010015005.3 Ulmus americana
CGACAGTAAGAGAATCCATGTATGGATGCCGCAAATGCAATGAACAAGTACTGGAACTTGTTTCCGTCTGATACCTCCAGATTAACAACTGACCCAGGGTTTGTAGCCATCAACATGTGCAAGTAACCTGGTAGTAACTTGTACGACTGTTCGGGAGTACCGAGCCGCAGATTGTCGTACGCACACTCTCTTCCCCTCCATGCAACAGAATAGCTGATATCGACTCCAAATTTACGCTTCATGTCGTCCATCACATCTCGTGGTCTGTAAACCCTACCAGGATTTATCAATCTTCTCTTCACACATTCTCCGACCACCCAGCTTGTTGCCTGCCTACGCCTAACAGGCTTGAAATCAGTGGGACATGTGTGCTTCTTCTCAACTTTCGTAACCATCCAGTACTCACTCTCCACAAGCTTCTTCGCCCTCACTCTCCACGAACAACTTGTGTGAACACAACGAACTACGACGAAAGTGGGTTTCGACTTGAAAACTTTGTATTGGAACTTTTCCCTCATCGAAGTAATTGACAAGCACGTCATTAGCTCCCTCTTCGACCTGAAAATACGGTGTTCTTCAATCTCTCCTAAGATACCACCTTCCCCATAAATTCCCTCTTCTACACAAGTCTGATCCCCGCACCCACTACCCTCGACATCTGCTTCAACAACACTGATGGGAATTGGAGGCACATTCTGGTAAGGCTCAACAGGGGTGGTACATACATCTTCCGCTGCTGTCCCTTGTTCATTACCCTCGCTCGCATTTGGTAGCACATCCACAAAGCTTGGAATTGGGGTGGGTGACACAAATTGACTATCAGTTGGACAAGGCATTTCCATTGGCATCTCATTAACATAGCTGTTGGAAAATAGTTCTGGCAAAACATGGTCTTCTGCAACGTTACTCGAGTTGGCCATGTTTGGTACCTCATTTATCGAATCAAGCCCGGGGATATAGGAGTCCGACAAGTTCTGATCTTCTGTTTTTGCTTTGTCGCTTACTTTGCCGTGTGTAACGCTTTCCTCCCCAACTGTGACCAACAGAAGGTACTTCATCGACTCTTGCCGCGCATGGTGCATGTACAACTCCAATGTCCTATCGTCCGTTACTCCATATAGAGGTTTAAAAGGAACTCCCGTCTCAAAATTCAGCTCCATCTTCCTTACACTCTCGTCGACGTTCAACAACTTGGCAATCATCTTTCGTAACCCACCGTATGTGACGTTCTTCTTCAACAATAACATCTCATAGTCCCCCCCAACGTAATTGAGTGACTCGTTAATCTTCCCACCCACCCGAAGCCAAATAGCAAGATCACCCATTCCTGCGTACACCACAAAACATGTCATTTCGACAAATGTAGTACAAACAACTTACAACCAAATTGGCGTATCACCGTAAACAAAAAAAATTAAAACAAACAAATAGGTAACAAAAATCTAACCTCCACAACTCACGTTGTTTTGTATCATTTCATGAGTAATGAGCATCCAATTTTACATTGAAAAATAAATATATATTTACTTTCTTTCCCTCAAATATAAATCGATGGAAATGAAAATCACAAACAAATCACAAAAATAATACATATATACAGGTTTTGTTCTAAAATCAGTATATGAAAATGGTCCTAACTCACCCCTTAAACTTTAAACCCAAAACGACAAAGAGAAGTGTTCGTTTTGAATTGGTGGGCATATTATAGGCATCATATCCTTGTAACATATCCCTAACAAGCAATGGAACATATTTAATCTTGTATTTATTACTTACCAACTAGATATGCCCAAAATCTTACAAAAACCAAGCCAATATAGAGCAACAACTTTAGCTTCTGCAAGGAGCAAAACTGCCCAATTTCTGATAGATTTGTCGACGATTGGCGGTGGCCGGCGGCAAAGACGGTGGCAGCAGCAGCGGACGATGGGTGGCTAGTATTGGTCGACTCTTTTACACTTGATTTTTGGCAGGTTTTAGTCTATTACACACTAACACATTTTTTTTTTCTTCTATTTTTTTTTTTATTAGTTAGGAGCAAAATGATTACTAGAAGTCCATTTAGTGTCACCTCAGTTCATTTTTGATTTGCCTATGAGATGAGGCTCCTAAGAGGGTGATTTCTCAAATTGAATAGTAAAAAAATAAAATAGTAACAGCTGTGTACGGGTGAAATCAGAACGCACATGTAAACTCATTAAAGTCTATCACAATCACTATAAATAGCGGGGGCCCCACACACTCTCCTAAATCATAATTATTAACCTTCTTTTTTCTCCTTCTAGAGAATAGAACGCGGTGATTTTTCTGAATATCCAGTCTCTCTCTTTCTCTCTCGTTGTATTTGAAGGTGAGAGATCGTTGGCCGAGCTTGGACTTGGTTTGCTCAAATGGGGGACGAAGCAAATACTGAAGTAACTGGTCCAATTCGTCGTGTTCTTCTCATCACCGCCGGTGCTAAGTCACTCTGTTGCTCTTCTTTGTAAGTTCTCTTTCTTTCTTGTTCGGAAAGGATCTTCGTTTCTCTTTGATTTTTCTTTTCTGTTTGGTTCCTCAGAAAATTCAGCTTAGATTCGTACCGTATTTTGGTTATACGGTCATTGTTTTTGCAAGATTTTTTGGTAGGAAAATGAAAATTCGCATGTCCAACTATCAAATGCTGTTCTGCATTGCTTGAATTATAGTCACTTTGCCTCACTGCTGCTAAGGTTTTGTCTTTTTAGAGGTATGAGATTGAAACTGTTTTTAGTGTTTTTGATCGATCCTACTCTTGTGGAATTCTAAGGCAAAAGTTTTTTGTTCACATTACGTTGAATACTCGAACTGGTGAAGAAATTTTATTTTTCCTTATCGATTTGCTTCCTTTATGTCCTACTTTCGTTGTTTTTCTACACTGTTTTCCAACTAATTAGGCATATGCATTCAACTAGTATGAATTTAACTATTAATATTAATACTTATCTCCTTGATTAATGGGCAGCTGGACATGTTGTTTGTTCTTGGGGAAGAGAAGAGGAGAGGATGGGCAGCTAGGACACGGGGATGCTGAGGATCGACTTATTCCTACCCACGTCGGCGCATTGGATGGCCTTGAAATAGTATCAGTCACATGTGGAGCTGATCATACAACTGCTTATTCCGGGACACAAATGGAAGTTTATAGTTGGGGCTGGTCTGTTCTTTCCCTCTGATTTACTCTAAAGAATTTATTGCTAAAAAGCTAAAAAGAAATGTCAAATATCTCTATCTTAATGTTTTGGAAATAAAGTTCATATGTATTTCGTTCTTATGTGACCTCCTACTTGGTTTCTTATTATGTACATTTAGCTTATACCTGTGTATTATTTGTTAAATTTCAAGGGGTGACTTTGGAAGGCTGGGTCATGGTAATTCTAGTGACTTGTTCACTCCTCAACCCATAAAAGCATTACAAGGTTTGAGGATAAAACAAATTGCTTGTGGGGACAGCCACTGTTTGGGAGTCACTATGGAAGGCGAGGTGCAAAGGTTAGTTTTTTTCTTTGTGCTCTCTCTATTTCTCTCTTTCTGGAGAACAATGAAGATTTAAAATCAGCAAAAGTACAAAACACCAGCAAAATATTGCTTAGAGACAAAACAATTTCTAAACTCAACTAAATTGAGCAACATGGCTGTCTAATACTTTACACTATCTAGTCAACAATACTAGACTACGTTTCTCTCTCTCAATCTTATGTTTATCCTTGGAATGACTTTTATTCTTTTGGTAGTGTTGCTAGAGTTGTGATTCAATCTTAAAATGGTTGCTTTGATCCCTAGTCTGTTATTCTTGTGTCATTTTCTTCCTCCTTGTCTACTTGTTGGCAGAAGACAGATTGAAAATTGAGTAATGTACAAAACTAAAAATAAAGTAAAAATCATCTCAAGCTTTAAAGTGTTTCAAGTCAGTAAAAGCACATGGAATTCTCTTACAAAATCACCAAAGTAACATTCTTCTCAGTCATCAAGTCTCCATACTCATATTACAAGAGATGCCCCCATTTTCATAATAGTAGATGGTACATCAACGGATTTAACAAAAAAAACATAGCATGAGAAATTAGGTTCTTATCCTGTGAATATGAGGTTTGATGTCCAACTAAGAAATTGACTATTTGTTAGATATATTCTGAAACATCAAGCAGCTTTAAGTTGGATGAGAGGGAACACAATTAATGTTCTTATCTGCCTTGTAATGGATTGATGTCACTGTGCTTCCAAGCTGGATTATGAACTTTCTTAGAACTTATGCTACTGAGTGATTTTTCATGCTATTGAATAATTACTTTTCCCTTCATTTCCTTCTGTTTGAGAGGCTATTGGCTCTAAAACTTCAGAACATACTAAACTATACATATAGTTTAACATTTTATGAATTAATTTTACTATTTGTATTTTGTTGAAGTTGGGGGCGGAATCAAAATGGTCAATTGGGTCTTGGCACCAATGAGGACTCCCTTGTGCCCAAGAAAATTCAAGCATTTCAGGTACTGTAATTACTTAGATATGTTTCATCTACTTGCATGTGTGTTTGTGCGTCTTTGAGAACATACAGATGTTTGTCTTTGCGCATGTGTACATAACAAAGAAGTTGCAAAGATATGGCCATTTAATTATTGAAAGAAAAATGAAAAATCATGGTTTTGAAATTCATGTATCTTTTGTAGGGAGTTTCTATCAAAATGGTTGCTGCTGGTGCAGAACATACTGCAGCTATTACAGAAGATGGGTCACTCTATGGATGGGGATGGGGGCGATATGGAAACCTAGGCTTAGGGGACAGAAATGATCGTTTGGTTCCTCAGAAAGTTTCAACTGTTGATGTATGTCTAATATCTGGTATTGGTTGATCTTTTAATGATGTATGTCTAATATCTGGTATTGGTTGATCTTTTAATGTAAATACTAATATATTCTAAGGTTAGCTATATTCGTATTACTTACATGCGTTATGAAAATTATTTTACGTGTTGATTCTAGATATGAAGAGCAAAACTTGATCATGGAATCTGGATAATTTAGATCTTATTGTCTAAGAATAGTTATGCAATTAGGGCTTTCAGATAATTCTTCTGAATAGAGCTTTTATCCTATTTATTTTGGATTCCTATTAGGTTTAGATTAGTTTTGCTTTCTTAGTTTCAGTGAACTACCAAGCTATAAAGATGCTTGATCATTTTTTATTTAAGCTTTGATGATTGAAATTGGATCCCTATTGTTTTTCTCCTTTCCCTTTCTCTAATATCTTCCACCTCTTCTCTAGTGTCCTTTCCTTCTATTTTCTCCAACTTGTCTTACGTAGCTTGCATTAGATTTTGAGCCAGTCTAGGTGACCCTTATATTCCTCTGTTTCCCATTGTTCTGCATTGACAAACACCGTGCACTGCCACTTTCCAAGTTTTATTATATCTCTTAGTAATTTTTTTATTATAAATCTTGCTTTAAGGTTGCGCTGTTGATAAGATTGTATGATGAGTATCCATATTTGTTTTTGGTTTTTCATTAGTGCTGTATGGTGAAGATTGCTCGTTCTCTCCATAATTCTCTAATGATTTTTTTTCTTTCTTTCTTCCTTCTACTTCTTACTGGAAAAAAATGGGAGCTAACTGAGATAATACATCACACTGGAGTCAGGGTGGACCGAAGAATTATATTCTATCAGAAAATGAAATTGTTTAAAACCCATTATCACATGTTTCTAAAGCAACCTCCCACCAGCTATCTGGATCACAATTGAAGATATATCTTTTAACTCATATTTAGAAGAAATATATGTACTGTGAATTCATGTTTGGGCACTAAACTGTATTCTAACTTTTGTACAATGAAAAATTGCAGGATGAGAAGATGGTTATGGTTGCTTGTGGATGGAGGCATACAATATCTGTTTCCTCGTCTGGTTCTTTATATACATATGGATGGAGTAAATATGGTCAATTAGGACATGGGGATTTTGAGGATCATCTTGTTCCTTGCAAGCTAGAAGCCTTGAGTGGCAGTTTTGTTTCTGAGGTCAGATCTTTGTCCTTTCATAGCATTGTTATGGTTAGGTGAAGCAGATTTTGATATATCACTAGACAAATCCATCAACTTTTGTGCATGTTGAATCCTCAAAACCCTTCACCTTTCTGTTCCTTTTTTATAGCCAAATTGTCCAAACTCCAAACTGAAGATAACAGCAACATTTCTTCCTTTGATTGTTTCCACAAACATTTCAAACCAATTTTATAATTAGAAAACTTTTTATTTATTTATTTATTTTTAAGGAATTGTAAGACATGCATATTGAAGCTAAATGCTACCTAATCTTCCTAAGACAGCACATCTTAAGATCCTAAGCCTCGGAGGTCTTCAATGACTTCACCAACTTATATAATTTGTTTTGTTGCACAATAAGCTATAACTCAAATAGATATTCTATAGTGATATTGCATTACAGATTTAGATGGGTATGCCCGTTAGGTTTCTTCTTGAATATGTAATAATATGTTTGCATTTGCTGTAGGAGTAGGATTAGTCATTGCAACGGAGTATTTGTTCTCCTTTTTGTTATTTTATTTACTAACAACTGTGATTGTAATTATGATCAAAGATTTGTTAATAGGCCTTAAAATTCAAACTCTTAATTTCATCAGTTTTACCACTCAACTTCATTGGTGATGATACATTATAGATTACACATTTCATGACAAAAGAATTACAATATAGAACAGAGTGGCAAAATTGCTACTGTAGTGGGGACATGATGAGAGATTTTCCTGAATATTTTAGTATGAGGGAGCGAGGTGCAATGTTGTAAGGTTTGTTTTCTTTTGGGATTCCTTATTTATTTATTTTTCAATAAAGTTTCATCTCTTAAATAGCAACGATGGTTAACTCCTAAAGCAAAATTCAGAATGATTCACCCATATTTTCCTTCTTTCTCTTGCCTCTTGTTAATTGGGTCAATTTTAGTAAAGATGAATAAATAGAAGGAAATAGAGAGATAAATTATTGCTAGAAGGAACTTCTCAGAAGACCAAAAATGAACAGCTCACTCTGCTTATCCGAAAAACGAGAAGAAAGAAAAGGAGACCAAAATAATTGCTTACAGTTTCAGATGTAGCATGACTTCAAGTGTGCACATAGTGAATTCAAAAATTAATGCAAATGCAATTCACTGAACTTTGTTCAAGTTAGATACTTTATCTTTGTGATAGATGCTACACCATACCATTCATTCAATTAACATATGAAACCTTACAACATTTGATCATGGCAACTATTTGTTGTATTACATATGAAGAAATTTGGTTTATTCTTCTAATGGTTTATGCCTGAACTTTGCTTGGCTCGGGTATTCTCAGATATCAGGCGGTTGGAGACATACTATGGCTCTCGCATCTGATGGAAAACTGTATGGCTGGGGTTGGAATAAGGTGGGTCTTGTCTATTTCCTTAATTTTCGTAATTGACGTCAAAGTTTTCTGATTCATCAATGATAATTCATTTGAGAAACATGAAAACCAGAAATCTCACTAAAGAATGAAAAACAGCTACTTCTGTGTTACAATTACGTAATTGCATCCTGTCTTCTTTTGTTTTCTAATTGACCTGTATGAGTTTATATAAACATGAATTCTCTTTGTTTATTCTCCACTCAGTGTTATTTATTTGTGCTTCATGTGGTTAGCTTGTCTATTTTTCTGTAGTTTTGCATTTTGAACGGTAAGATGATGTTCTTCTTTTCATGTACAGTTTGGACAGGTTGGAGTCGGTGATAACGTGGACCACTGTTCTCCTGTGCAAGTTAAATTTCCCCATGAGGAGGCATAATCTTGTAACTTGTATCTCCCTTGGTTAAGATAGTGATATAATGTTTAGTTCCATGGAGATTGTCTTATTTGATTTTATCCAAGTTCTTGTGCTTAATTATTGCTTTTGGCAGAAAGTGGTGAAAATCTCTTGTGGATGGAGACACACGCTTGCAGTAACTGAGAGACAGAATGTATTTTCATGGGGAAGAGGTACAAATGGACAGCTTGGGCACGGTGAATCTGTCGACCGGTATATACCATTATATCTAATGTTTGTGCATCTGCGCATATTTTGTGTGATTTAAGTGATTTTTTTTTTTTTTCTTCCTTGAGCTATACTCTGATTATTTGGCTTATTCTATCAAGTCTAAATCAGAAAATTGGTTCCAAATGCTTTGCTTTTCTAAGAATTTCTTGTTGAAATTTAAGGGCCAAAGTTTAAGAATGAAAGTGAATTAAGGTGTAGACATACTATAAGGGGTCAAATTACATTTTTTTTTTCTTTTATCTAGCTTTTTCTATTCCCTCATTCCCTTTCATTCGGAAAGAAAAGAAATAAAATTATGTCATGTACAAGTAACATGAGCAAAAAATATGTCATAGAATTTTGATACACTAATAAGTTTAGGGTAAAACAATGTTAATGAAATATAGTTTGAGGACACACTGAATTTTCAAGGGAACAAACGAAAACAACCATAGAGAAAAAAACAAGGGAATGACACATGAATGGGAAGTTGGTTGACTTTACGAGACAATGTTTGTATATTCAGAATACAAATGCTTTCCCAGCTTGCTAACTTGATAACTGTGGGCTACTTGTGAAAAGTGAAACCTTGAATTGTTATAACATTTTTCCCTATTAGGCTATAAGAATTAACTTAGGTAGCACATTTAATAGTTATATATTGCAACCTTGTGTCTGTGCATTAGGACTTATACGATCGGTGGTTCCGATTTTAGTGTTATTTGTTGATGTTCAATTTCTACTTTCATCTTTGCGTTTCCTTTATTCCGTTTAAATAACTTTCCCAAGTTTTGTTCACATTTCCAAGTCTTGAACTTATTATGCGTATTGAATTGAAGGAATGTTCCGAAGATAATAGAGGCCCTTAGTGTTGATGGATTCAGTGGACAGCAGATAGAATCCTCAAACGTTGATCCATCATCAGGTTTTGTATTCTCTTTCTTCTTCTTCAATGGAATTTACAATCATTGCGTCTTTCTCTATTGCCTCCTGATGTACTTGGTTGTTATTTTTTGTTTTTATCAGGGAAAACCTGGGTCTCACCATCAGAGAGATATGCAGTTGTTCCTGACGAAACTGTAAGCTCCCTTTTCAAAAACTCTCCCAAGATCATTATCTGTTAACATTCTTTTGCTTTTGTGCATACTGCATATAGGCGTAGTTTGGATTACATGATGAAGTGGGATTGGATGGGATTATTGCTCCTTTTTACTGAAAATTAAGCAATAATCCTATCCAATCCCACTTATATCCTGCCATTGAAACTAGGCTATAGGGATTTAGCATGGGTAATTGGGCAATTAATCTTATTTCACCTCTAAGGCTATGTTTGAAAATATTTGTGAGTGGAGGGAGGGATTATGATAATATGGATTTGAAATCACTTCTATTTTCGTCAACTTCCCAAATAAATAAATAAATCTCTAACGTACATGTGAAGTTCCAATCATTAATACCCTTTCCTATTTTCATCAGACCAAACAATGTTATAAAATTAGAGTACGCAACTCTAATATTAAATTGTTGGAGACAAATCTAAATTACGATGCACGCAACACCAAAAAGAAAAAAACTACAAAAGAAAACTTAACAACTAAATTGCTTCTTGTATTTATGTATTTTTGAATGATTACAAAACATTAAGGAGGGGGTATTTATACTAAACGATGGATACCAAACACCACACAACAAAAATAGTAAATTAATTAGAACCAAACATTGTAATTAAATATAAATCTTCTACACTATTGAAACAAATATATACTAAAAAAAACACGATGGACTGGTGTTGATTCTTAATAAAGAAGTAAAAAATAGGTTACTAGTGAACTGGATGCATGTAACAAAAAAGATAATTAGAGAGGGAAGATAGGGAAAAGAGAGTGAAGTAGGTCTAAAATGGTCCGAATGCATGTCTGCAGGTCCGAGGGCAAACATCTGTTTCAGGGAATAAGGGTAATGGGACCGACGTAAGTGTCCCGGAAAATGATGTCAAACGGGTTCGGATCTGACGTACTTACTACATTCACAAAACCAGGAATCATCTCTTGTTTTGGCTGCTTAACTTTCCAGCATCATCATGTGTCAACCAGGTTGTTCCTTGTGTAAAATCACGTTCCTGAAAAATGTGACCGACCCTTTAATAGTGTTGTTCAATATGTAGAAAAAGGGAATGTAGTGAAGCAAAGTTATCTAATAATTTTTCACTTTGTTTTGGTGGCTAAATTGCATTTGGAACACTTGCAAATCGTAGTTGGAAAGTTCTAAAAATGAAGCCTACATGTTGGTTGATTCATATTAGTTTTTATGATTTGTTTAGGCTCCGTTTCAAATTTGAATGCATGCAAGATTGAAATATAGATAAATATTTCTAGTTTTGTCAATTTACCATATCGAAGTAGGTGTATGTTATTTTCATCCAAAATACCCGTGAAACATTAGAAAATATAGATTGTTCTTTCTAGTGTAATTTTTCTTTAATTTTTCAATATCTTACTAAATATTTTGAAATTTTAATTTTTCTCCTATTTCTTTATTTTATTTTATTTTTTATTTACCTAAAATATAATTAAATTTCTTATTTTTAAATCATTTAATTCACATATATATTAATATAAAATAAAAGAGAATAACTCTTTGCGAATTAGTGTACGGGCTTCATCAACTTGGATGTCATCTTGTATCTTTGAAAGTTAAAATCATTGAACCAAACGGCCCATATTAAAGTTATTTTATTCATTGGTTAAGAGATTTATCGTCTTGAGAACTTTATATGTTTAGTCTTGAAATTTTAAAGTTTTTCATAAGATCGAAAAAGAATATGTTGATTGAGATTTATTAATTTTTAGTTTAATTGATATCGAACATTGGTTGGGTAAAAAGTGGATCGATGACGTGGACGAGGGTTTTGAAGTCATTTTATGAAGAGGTGGCAAGTTAATGGGCCGAGAAGCCCATGTTCGCTGAATAAACCAGGGCCCAGGATAGGAAGCCGAGCGAAGGAAGCCAAGCGAAGGATGCTAGTCGAGGGGGCCTTGGCGAAAGACGAGTTTCCGAAGGATCTTGGCGAAGGACATGTTCCCGAAGGATGAAGTCGGTGAATTTCATTATAAATATCAGACTTCATTGTAAAATCGAGAGAGACACTTTTGAGCCAAGATAATCGAGAGAGAGTTCGAGAGTTCTACATTCTTCTTCATCTCTCTATTTTTCTAGTTCTTAAGTGAATTTACTGAGTGATCTAAAAGAGTTGTAGTTTCAGTAGACTTTATTGTTTGTGTTATTTTTGACACATCCAATAACAAAAACAACAACAGTTAGAACTTAGTGATTCTTTGCAATATTAAATCAGAAGTATCTTTAGCCTTATGTTATCATTAAAAATAGGAAGGATACAATGGAGCCAAATAGACTGCTCTACAAACACTATCAACTTAATAAAAATAAATGAATAAAAGAAAAGGTTGTGAACTGATATGGTTAAGGTCCTTATATCTATTTTGGAACATGAAAGCTTCATAATAAATAAACAATAATCCAAAGACTTATTTTTTTCTCCAATGAATGTTTGTAAACCCCAAGAAATTTTAAAAAATAATAATGAAAAAAAAAATAACGAAAGACTGGAAGGTGATAGTAAAACAACAAGCTCTGGACAAGGTAAAAAGTTACAAACTTCTTTGTAAACTTTCAAGAAGTTAGTATCAACCTAAACCACTGCTTCCAAGTAGGAATAGTTTTTTGTTAAATTCATGCTTAGATGCACAGGGGGAAATAAGTTTTAGCATTGTACATTCTTTTCACCAAATGAGAAATAAAGAGGATAAATCAAGATTACCAAAGACCTCCAGTTATAGGTAAAATTAAGAACATATTTGCAAGCAAAAAAAAAAAAGAACATAATTAAGCAGACTAACATATATTCTTAATAGAATTACATGAGCCGTTAGTCCCTGTAATCTTTATTAGAAATTACTAGTTTCACAATTAAGCAATCATAGTAGCAAAATTTTTGAAGTTGAAAAGATTAAAAACAGAACCTTTGACAACCCAACATAAGAGATTCATAAAAGAAGATTTTACATAATTTTAACACCAAGAATGAGAAAGACATGTTAACTTAGTGGTCTAAATCATAGGGAGACAGGGGCGTATTATCACAACTAATTCTCAGAGAGGAAAACAAACCTCTCATTGCAATTAAGCCACAGAGATCAACCAGGAATTAGTATGCACTGCCACCAAAGAAAGCCAGTCGTTACACTTCATCCCATCTCTGGCAAAATTTATGCCCAAAGCCTGCTTGGGAAGCTCTGGGGGGACTTCCTCAGCAGGAAGAGCCACCTCCCATGTCTCATATGGGTGTCCATACAGCATAAATTCTCCTTCTCTAAACACAAAAAACACACTTCTTCACTCCAAATTCAAAGGCACCAAAACAAAAAACAAAAAATTAAAGAATCTAAACAAGAAACTGCAAGAAAATGAAATTTACATCCCAAAACCCATCCCTAAATGTTACTAACCAAGCAATCTATATAGCGACTAATTCATCACATAAAAGAGCATATTTTTTAGTAAATTCAAAATAAAATAACCACAATGAGAAAATGCACACTCCAAATCTCATATCAGAGTGAGTAGAGATACGAATAGAAACTAACTTGGATCGCATTGGGCATAGAATTCATCCGCACTCCAAAGGGGTAAGATATTGGCAAAATTGGAAATGGAGAAGAAAAGCACAGAGAAATTGAAATCTTACCTTCAGAATTTATATATATATAAATAAATAAAAATAAACCCTAAGCACAAAACAACAATTTCCCTAAACCAATCAAATCCAAACCCATATACCAAATTAAGCCCAATGCTATACAGAAACTATACATATAAAAATTCAATCAAAGCATAAGAGTTCAAAACTAATGGAAATAAAATAACTAAGAAGTAAAACTTCAAGCTTCATATAGATTCCTAGCAATTATATACAAGAACCATTTAGATTTCCAAAACATAAACAAAAATCAATAATTTCAAACAAAAAACTTTCATAATCTATTTCCTCTAGTTTCAACAATGCCCATTTAAATTTCCAAAATATAAACAAAAATCTATAATGTCAAACAGAAAATTTTCATAATATGTTTCCTCTAATTTCAACAAAGCCAATAAGACCCTAACCCTAATAACCAAATTAAGCCAAATGCTATATGGAAAACTATACATAATACATAAAAAAAAAATTCAAAATAAGAGGCTAAAAACTAGATAGAAATTGTTTGAGAAAAAGGATACAGTAACTGCGATGCCAGCATCATGAAGGATCATGATGGCATAAGAGCAAGCAACTTCACCAACTAACATGGTGTTCTTCTTTGTTAAGCTAAAAACACAACCCTAATAATATAAAGGCATCGAATTTTCCAAGATGAAACAAAGATTTAAGAGCAAATACGAATCAGAAGAGCAAGAGACACCTAAGATTTGAGAACTCTGACTAATCAATGCATTGCCAACCTCGACTATGTGCCTCTCTCAGGGAAAAATAGCTATAAGAAGATGTCTAGGGTTTCAAGTTTGGTAAATTTATAAACAAGAACACAAATGGGCTATATTCTCACTAATGATGTGCTTCGATCTCTGTCGGCATTTCAGAGTGGGGATCGAGGTCGAGGCCAAGATGCTTGAGTCGCTAATTGAAATGGAGCTAGCTAGAGGAATCCTTAGGGCTGGTGGTGGCTAGCTTGTTGGAGGGGTGGGTATGTATGGCGGTGGATGGGCTGGTCGGAGAGGGTGGGACGACAAGAGATTGGAGGGATTTCAGGGCTATATGCTTGGGAGGTTAGGGAATCGGAAGAGAGGGAAAATTGGGGGAGTTCTGGGGTTTATTTTGAGCAATAAAAATAAATAGATATAACACTTGTTTTTATTTTGACGGTAAAAAATTAATGAAATAATATGTTAAATGCGCTTTTACGAAAGAGAAGCCCGCCTCAAAATTTTTGTTCCCGCAATTACAGCTAAATTGTTGCTTTTAGGCAAACTTGGCAATGACACCAGTTTTATCAAGAAAATGTAGTTTTTAATAGAAAATTTTAGCCACTGTATACAACGTTTTTCTTTAAAAATGAGGTCAAATTCATGTAACAAAAAACAACATTTTTTATTAAAATTAAAACACATTCTTTTAATTAAAAAATCAACATCAATAATAAAAATGTTGTATTTTTAGAGACTAAAATTGGATCAAAACCAAAAAAACATGGTTTTAACAAAAAAACACATGTTTTTTTTTTTTTTTGTGGCCATTTTTCTTGTAGTGTCTAGTCTAACCTGCAAGACATAAAATAGTCAAAGGTCAAGGGAGTTGTACCCCTGATTACATTTTGATGCTTATGTTGTGAAACCTTATAAAACAATTCTCATCTTTCATTGGCTAACTCGTTGTAAATTCAATGAAGATTAAAGATAATACATATGACAATGTTTGTGATGTTTTGAATTCGTAAAAATGTGAACAAGAGTTATGAATTTTATTGATGTATTAATTTTCACAATTATAAGTATCCTATGTGGATTAATGTGTAATTAAGGAATTTAATAAGATTAAATGCATAATTAAATTGTCCATTAAATGTTTTTAAGGATGGAATTTTGGGAATGGCATGAGTTTTTTATTTTATTTTATTTTAAAAAAAAAACAAAAATGGCCTTAAAGGGGTGTCTAGCCAGGGCTGTGAAGGGCCTATATGGCAAGATGCCTAGACGCAGACTAGGCAACCAGGCGTAGGCCACATGGCCTAGGCACATGTACACAGGCAACGCGCCTAGTCTGTTCATGTGTAAGGCCCCATCTTGTTTGGACGCAAGGCACCAGCTGCTCGACCTTGCGTGCCCTGTTCAGCCAAGTTATTTGAGCAAGGCTTGCGCGGGTGGAAAGCCAAGTAGGTGCCCTCCTAGCCAAGCCTGCCGAATAGGTTGCTCGGCCAAGCAAACACCCAGATAGCCCATTTTGTCCCCAACCTGACCTAGCCAGACTTTGTCACCTTTCAGCCTATCTGTTTGACCAACCTCCACCCCTGAATGGCTTGACCCTATCTTGGCAAGCCAATCCAGCCAACCAAACCACCTGAATAGGAAGCACGGCCAACTTACTCAGCCAACAACCAAGTCACCCGATAAAGCCAATCTACCTTATCCAATTAGCCAAGCTTAAACAAACTTCTTGCCACCTCTTTCTTTCAACCTTCTAGCCATGAAATCAAGCCAAACAATGGCCAAAGGGACCCCCTTTCTGGCTGAGACAACCCTAAATAGGGGTATGCTAGGTGGTGTAACTGAATGGCTTAAGGAGTGAGCCCCACCAACAACCTCCCATGCAACCTTCTACCCAGCCACAAAACCTCTTTGCAACACTATGCATCTGGCTAGGATAGGTTGCTAGGCTAGGATAGCTTTCATGGCCGGATATTGGAGTGTTTTAGTGGAGATTAAGTGGATTTTTAGGTGTCACCTTGTGGTGTTAGCACCACCCCTTCTAGCAAATGCATGTTGTGCATAGCAGGGTGTTTTTTTTCCCACTAACAAGATAATGGTGTATGGAATACAAGTTTAAGGCTTAATCATGTTTAAAATTCTCTATAAATAGGGGAGTAGTGAGCTGAGAGAACCATTTTGCTAGAAAAACACTCAACTCACTTTCAAAGTCTCTATT
>WUAT03476321.1:0-15778 GCA_010015005.3 Ulmus americana
TTATTTTACACATTTACATTCTATTATTTTTTATATTTTTTATATTATATTATTAATATTTTTATATAAAATATTATTTTATTATTAACATTTTTATTATCTTGTAGATTCTAATTATTTTTATTAAAAATTTTAAAATTATAATTACTGCAATTCTGTTTAAATTGCGTCTCAAAATCGCCCATTATATTTTTATTTACAACGAGAAAAAACGAAATGGAAATTTGCAAACAACTTGCCGAAAGGCCGAAACAGAGAGGAAATTGTTGGCAAGTTGCAGTTGACAAGCTCTGGAGGAAGTTCACGCGCTTTGAAATCGCGTGGGACCTACTGTCTGAACAATAAAACGGTGAATGACCACTGTACTAGTCTGTATGGAGCGATGAGTGACGATCACAGTGCAACCCACAGACATGACCACACAAATTGGCTTGGGTTCAATTCAATTAACCCTCTACAATTTGCACTATAATAATACCAAAATAATATTCTACTGTAAAGAAATGGATAAGAATCCTTTTAATATAGACTTTTTTGTTTACGACACATTATTTTTTTATTACTAATTTTTTTTCATATTATAATTTATTTACACTGTTAAAAATTATTCCTTATTTCATAAAAAAAATTTATAAAAAAAACACTAATAAACAGTAACATAAAAAATTTAATAATAAATAAGAAGTAATTTGAAAATATTTAGTGAGAAAAAAAATTAATAAAAAGATAAAATATTATTTTAAATAAATAAATAAAAAGTATTTACGCCGACTAGTATTTAATATAATATTAAAAAAAAAGACCACGATAAGAGACATGGGGACAAGCATTACAAAAATAATCATGTCCTTTTCCATATTTTGTCCTTATTATATTACATCATCTCTCCTCTATTTACACATTTACCACTTCCCATCTAATATATATATATATTCTCTCTCCTACTAAGTCATAATATCAGCAAATCCCAAAGCAAATTAACCCACATTTCTCATTTCTCTTCCTCTCTTTCTTTGGTCATTTTGGCTGCTGCGTCTTTCTTTTCTTCTAGTTTTGCTGTTTTTTTAGCTTTGTGCTTGGGAAAGTAGCTATCTTGTTGATAAAAATTGCAGCTTTCTTCTTCAAGATTTGGTCTTGAGAAATGTATGCAGAGACTGGGCTTTTGTTCCCTTGTTTCCAGAATTTCTCTCAAGAAGTTCAGCAATTTGAGGACTTTTGCAGAACCCAGAAGCCCAATGTTTCTCTGGTAACTTCTCTCTCTATGTGTCTGTATTTGTGCTTTTTTGCTCCACTTTTTTGTTATTTTACTTGAGATTTAGCTTGATTTTGATAGTTCTCAGATGGGGTTGAGCTGATTTGCAAGATAAGTTTTAAATCACCATCAGCTTGTTTGCTGAGAAAATGGGAGAACTTGTGTATCAGTAAATTCAGCACCAAACTAGAACTATCTTCAACAAATTCAACATTTTTCGTATTGGGTTTGCTTCAATTTCTTCAAAATCTTGTTTTTTTATTGTTGATGGTTTTATTGTTTATCTAATTACCTTTTTTATTGACCAGAAGAGAAAACTAGGAACAGGGAAAGAGAAAAAGAAGCTTTTATGTTTAACTCTGCTTGTGTTTATACGAAAATGAAAAGGGAAAAGAGAAAAAAAGACATGTGCCATATGTTTTTTTGTCATAATTTTCTTGAAGCAACGGAAACAACTGGAATCAGCTTTATATGCTGGATCCGGAAAATGATAGAAAAGGAAAAGGAAGTCTATAAGTAGAAAAACCATTTTCTTTACTTGATACTTACGTGTTCAATAATCTTCTTTCCTCTAGTTTCCTTTACATTTCTGATTTGAACATGTGGTTGGGATTTTTACTTTTCCATCACTAATACATATCCTAAAGAGGAAAAGGTTCTCTTTTCCTTTTCTCTGAGTTGGAGGTGGGTGGTAGAGTTTGAATGTTAAGAGTAATGTGGAACTATATTGTCTCCTAAGTGATTCCAAGGAGTACTTGTGTGTAACATCATATTTTCGTCTATGATCTTTAAATTCTTTACATTATGACCACTTATTTTCGTCTGCACTATTTTCTTTTCACTTTTTATTTATTCCATGCTAAAACATCTCAGAGTACTATAATGTGACAACTCGTCCCTACGCGGTCCTCAACTCTTATTTATTTCTTAAATAAGGTCTTAAAAATTCAGAGTAAATTTTTTATTTTTTATTTTTTTAAAACTTGAAGTACTATCTATTTATTTAAAACTTTCAAGACCTTCCTTTTATCCTCGGAAATTAAAATCGAGTAAAATGTAACCAACTTTGTTTGGATGCAAATTTTATAAATCGAAAAATCTGAAATCTAGTTTGAAACCATGAATAAGCGAATAAAATATTTTACATATATCTATTCTATATTATTGTGAAATTAGTTCTATCATAACGATATGGAAGCATCATCAAGAGTATTAATAAAACATTTTAGCACTTAATCTTAGTGTGAAATCCAAAGCCTATTTTAGAGTTCCAAAATAAACTTTCATAACTTCTAAAACTTGTCCTCAGCAAAATAGGAACACGGTTCGGAAATATTGAAAATAAAACACACATGTTTATTTAATTGCACATACGCAAAGCTTTTAGCAGTGGCTCCCTTTTCCCAACGACCCCTCTTCAGTTCCACGCCAACCTCGTACTCGACCATCAGTTAAAAGCAGCTAGCTGCTTATCTTTGGTACCTACAACATGAACTATGTGAGACTTCGCCCAGTAAGTACAATACAATTCTCACCAAAATAATTTGATTATGCACAGTCATTGAGAATCATGAAATCATGTAGTTCAAATCTGAATAATTTTAATTCTGTATTTATGGGCCCCAGTGTACGTCCCCTTTGCTCGCAACCGTGAGGAGATGGCCGTCTCATCCAAGGTCAATCACTTACTCTATCACTTCTTTTCTTTCGTGGAAGATTACCTCTCTTTCATGGAGGTCGGGTACGACACTTATTTGAAACATATTTCTTTCAAGCTTAAAAATTCCTCTTTGTTTGCAACTAATTGAGTATTCAAAATTTAAAACTCATGCAAACTATTAAATCATCCATGATAAAAGCATGAATAATCATGCATTGCAAAAAGACATGCAAATCATACCATATAATCCAATAATACTTCATCTCACTTCATGGCAATCACATAAAGGTGTTCATGTTGTACGTGAGGTTGTACTTATCTGGTTAGCACAACAAATATCTTATTGAGTAAATTTGCTACTTCCGATCTGCTGGTAATCCTGTTGAATTCACTCCTTAGAATTAGAGTGTATTCTTTAAATAATAATAACTATACTAACCCCTTTATAATCCCATAAACTTATTCTTAGTAAATCCTAACTCTCTCGACGGATCGTTCTTGTAGACGATTCGGCTTTGTTAGTCTATTTTTTAACTATATACGATTAAATTGATGTAATTTTCTCTGAATTAGGATAATTATTAGAGTAATTATCCCCTTAAATTATTTATACCTAATACTTTGCTAAGTATTATTTACTTCTTAATAAAATAATTACCATTATTTTATCTTTCTAAAATTATGTTATGATTTAGCAATTAATTTTCTTGTAATTAAATGTTTTGCTAATTCATTGTTATAGATTAAAAATTAATCAATTTTCTAAAGACTAACACTTGGTCCCGTTAATTATCTGTTTTGCTTAATATTAGTTTAATAATTACTTGATCTCAATTAACTAAGACTACTTTCTAGTCCAAATACTACTTATCCCTATTTTGTACACATTATTATTGAATAATAATGTATTGCTAATTTTGTAATATTTGATTTAAATAAACCTTCTTATTAATTACAAATTACTTATTATAATACTCTAATATTATTATCACTATTACTATTTATTTATTTATTTATTTTATTTACTAAATGGGCTTAAGTCCTAATTCTATTTTCTTCATATAACTATTCATTTTTCTCCTTCAGCCCATGTTAAATTCCAGTCCAATCCAATATCAGTTTCAGCTAAGCCCATTGTTATTTTATTTATTTACCTATTATTTTTATCAATTATTTCCACCTAGACTACAACTTCAAACACAAAACTATATATACACTACTTCCTATTCATCGATCATCTCTTTCAGCATTCTTCACGTCGCGGCCTGCTACACGAGGCGCACACCGAGCTAGAAACCAGCCAACCAGCTCACCGGAATCGCGCCTCCACGTCGCCTGCCGTCTGCCTGCCGTCTTCTGCCTTTGTCCAGCCAGATTGCGGCCGAGAAAGGAATCCTAGCAGCAGCTCGTTTCCAGCTTCCCACGGCAATGAGTCCAGGCGAGAACAGTCGGTGCTTCCTACCCATCGTCGCCTCACAACCGTGCCTCCTGCCACCTACCTGAGCTCATCGTCGAGCCTCACCGGACCAAGCCAAGAAGAAATGTGAGCAGCAGTCTACTGCTGCCGATACTCCCGTGTCCGTCCAACTAAGGCAGGCAAGCACCGCTGCTTCGAACCGCGATGGCTGCGGGTCCATTCTCTTTAGGTCGTCATTTTGGTCGCGATGATAGGTAACTCTGCCAATGGGTATGTCCGAAACACACCCTACCATGTTCGAAAGCTTGTTTTTTGGTTTTACGTTCTTTGTCGGTTTCCGACAAGTTTAGCCCATGTTTAAGTCTATCACTCACGTAACCTTGCTCTCTAATTTGTATCTATAACTAGCCACTCTATCAATCTAACAAAACTAATCTAAAAGAAAAGGAATTTGAGTTGGTTTCCGCTTACCGATTGCTGCCGAAAATCCTCATCCTCGATAATGCTGCTGCTGCCTCTCCTTTGCCTCACCACAAGCTTTCTTCCTTGTTTGTGTTAGAACTCTTATGCTTTGGTGCATCGAAAGTGAGAGGAGCAAAGCTATTTATAGCCTAACAATGAGAGAAATCCTCCCATTGATAGCGGGAATTTGTGCTTTGGTGGAAGACCTAATTATGCCAATTCCATGGACCATTCAACGATGAACGAATCTGAGGGTTTCAAAGTTTAAAAAAAATTTAACGCATCTGAAGATTCATGCCGATAGTTTTTTTTTTTTTTCCTCTTCATTTGGGTTGTTTCAGATATGGGCTTTATAACTAATGGGCTAGGTCCAATTTTGAGGCTATTTATAAATTGGACTTAAGCCCAATATTCTATAATTAAATAGTAAGCCCATTAACCCATATACTACTTAATCCTATTACTCGATTTATTAACTTAATACTACAATTAGACAATAATTATTGTTCATTAAATTATTTAAATTAGTGCAAACTTAGAATTTACTGGAATCTAAATTTCTCGGGTTTACATATAATGTGAACGACTTTTAACAAAAATTGAGATAGTGATTTGCCTATCTTGATATTTTAACAATGTATCTCTACTTACACATATTTTATAAGAAAATGTTCTTACTTTACTCTCTACTTTTAGGGGTCCAATGGGAAATGTCATTCATGTTTGTGACCAACCTGGCTCCATGTTCTGGAGTTAGACTTCATCTGTGGCCGGAAAAGGGAAAGTCCTCTTCCAAAATACCCAGTAGTAACAGGGTCCTTGAGGTTACATCAAGGATGGTGCATATTCCATACGGACCAGACCAAAACATGTACTAAAAATTGAATATGCAACAATATTATTTGAATGTTCTCATCTGTTAAATGGGTTAGTTTTCATATTATTTCCTTTCCTAGTAGTAAGTGAATTCTCTCTTATTCGGTCAAATATGTAGAGTGAATGCTGAACATCAAAGTTGGACTACTTTTCTGGTATACCTCACCAACTAGGGCCTCATGAATGTGGATATTATGTGATGCGATTCATGTGAGACATCACAACCACCCACTTCCTATCAAAAACCGAAAAGGTAAGGTCCCTGCTTAAGTGTGCTCACTATTTTGTGCCCCTAATTTGAGTTGTATATATAGTGTCTGAACATATTTGATGGTGCTGCTGCTTTCAGAATTTGGGATATTAAAATATGTGCTGCTTTGTGAGTTTGGTATATTAGCTGTTAATCCCATGCATATGGGTACTTGCCGACAGATATGTGCTGATTACATGGACTACAACAAAATTGGCCTATTACAACAGCATATTAACAACGGGCAACTAAGGAACGTTGTAAAAATAACATAAAATAACGGGCTAATGTAGGCCCGTTGTAAATAGTAAGTTTTTACAACAAGCCACTAAAAGCCTGTTATTAAAACTATACATTTGGCGATGGGCATTAGAGAAGAAATTGGATTTGACAACAGGCATTGATAATTGTTAAAAAGCCTTTAACAACAGCGCCTTTTTAATTGTAACAACGGTCAATGCCCGTTGTTAAAACATTTCCGAAATCTTTCACTTTGCCGCTCTCCCGCTAATGTTTTAATTTTGGTTTTTTTCTTTAAAAAAAAGCGCCAACAAGAGAAGAAAAAAAAAACCTTGCATTTCCTTCCCCCCTCTACAATCTCCGAGTGTTTGCAGTGATGTTCCCTTGAACCCTTTGCATTCTTCTCCTCTTCTCATCTTCTTCAGCAAACTCCAATTTCTGGTAAGCATTCTTGAACCCTTTGCCCCTTTTCCCTCTTCTCCTCCTCTTTATTGATTTTGATTTTGATTTTGTGGGTTAGGGTTTTGATTTTCTATGATCTTTGGTGGGTTGAAAAAAATTGGGTCTCGAAGTGAGTTTGTGACTCATCAGCCTTCTCCTTTGCTCCATCAAGGTTTTGATTTACATCAACCAAAGCAATAAAATCCTTATTTCAGAGATAGAAGCAAAGGGGGAAATCTGAGTAATTTTTTGTTTAAAGATGAGCAAGTTTCCTCAGGTATCTTTGCACTAAGACAGAAAATTCAATATCACATTTTTTATAAGTTTCCCTTGCTTTCACTAGTAATCTCTTCCCTCTGTCCCTCTTACTGCTTTTTCAGATTTCTTTAGATGTGGTTGGTCTTGTTGATGAATGGGCAGCCCCTTCCTTTGAAGAGCTTCAACAGGTGAGTCTATTAATTATGCTTTTATTATATTAGTAAAGTTTGAGTTTAATTTGTTTTGACATTCCCAGGTAGTTGTAAAACTCTTAATTATTGCAAATATATCTCACTAGGAAGTATAATTGTAGGGCTATTTTAAGTTTTTCAGAAATGAATGAGACGGACAATTTGATGATTTTGATTGGAAAAGTGTTGCTAGCTTTTTATTTAATTTATTCTTCAAAGTGTTGATACTGTGGAGGTTGAAGAAGAAGAAATTACGGAAGGGCAAGAGAAATGAGGTTTTTTCATCAATAATGTTATGACTTTTGTCTTTACATTGATTTGACCACTCAATGGATTTTGCCTTTACATTAATTTGTCCATGTGTGGTCCGTTTTACACCAATGCAATTCATATATATATATCTCTGTGTGTGTGTGGTGCATATAGAGATAAATGAGCTATTAGAAATAGTGGTCTTTTGTTATTTTATTCCATTATTATCACAAGTCAAACAATGATCTTTTGTATTGTTTTTATTGAATTACTACAATCTCTTTATGCTATGTAGTTGAGTAGATTTGTTTTTGTTTTTCTATATATTTTGGCTTATTTTTACCTCTTGCTTTGGCTACCTCTCTTATTTTTATGAACATGAGATTCCAGCATTATATTACTCTATCAATTCGATATTCTTTTGTAAGAAATCTAAGGTCTTCTCTTGTTGTTGAAGTTTTAGTTTGTTGATTGCATGTTGTTACTTGTTATCAAGAATATATTACAAATTTGTATTTTGTACAATCACTGTACTGAACAGAAAATTTAAGAAAATCTACTAACTACTGATATCCATTTATTTGAATTTGTTGATTTTATTGATTAAGAGTGGAATGGCTTTTGTTTGTAGTGAACTGCTTATGGACTTTTATCAAACAAGCAATGGACGTAAGCCATCCCAGATTATTGTGTTAAGGTATCACAACATTTTTATTGGTGTTTCAGTTATATAAGTTTCAAAAAGGGGAAAAAGCACCACTTTAGGTTAACTAACATGGGTTTGGGAAGAAGATCTGGATATTATTTGTTTTTCTCTTTATTCTTCTGTCTTCTAATGTTATCTTGCCCATTTTCAAGCATTAAGGAAGAACATTTGATTTCATTTTTATTTCCTCTGTTTTTTTTTAAACATATCACTATTATGTATATTGTAGATGTGATTCAATTGTCCAACGTTTAGTGGAGTCTAATCAAGCCTTCATCTAAAAGGGCTCTTCATTGGCTTAATTTCATAAAATATGATTTGATAAAGGAGTCTAATCATGTGGTGTAACAGTGATAAAGGACTAAAAGATTATTTGATATTTTAATGAATGGAATAATCTTGCAATCCTTAATTAGAGTGTAGACCATTGTCTTTGGCTTCTCCTGATATGTTCTCACAATTAAAAATGGAAGGGGTCATATTGGTTAGACTTTGTTTGTTAATGGGTTTTCTGATAGTGTAAATAAATTTAAAAAGTGATGGGTTGGTTGGCATTTTAGTGGGTATCTGTTAACTTTAGTACAATATGAAGATTTTAAGCTATTGATGTCTTGTAACAATTAATTACTGTAAAATTTGATTATTTGGTGAACTTGACAATTTTGATATTGTTTGAAGGACTTGTATTATGAGTTGCATTTGTGGAATTTAGAATGGATTGGTTTGAGCTATGTTCAGAAGGTATTTAAGAAGGTAAGTAAATTAAAATACAATTAAGATTCTATTGCTATTTTTTTTTTATCAAAGTTTATCTCCTAAATTATTTTTCTCCTTTACATAGGTTTGTCTAACATCTGACTTCATATACAACTACAATACAAGGGATGTCTCAACTACAATACTAGCAATATGCATTTTCCATGAAGATGCTTTGAGGACTATTGTTTGGCCAAATAAATACATTACACATTGATGAAGTTCAAGATTGCAAAGGTTTTCTTTTTGAATCATGCTCATTAGCATTACTTAGTTTAGGTTTAAGATATTATTATTGCCTATGACATTATGGATTTATGTTTTTTAGAATATTGTAAAATATTGACATAGGTATTTTAGATATTTTGTATTGAAAATTTTCATAATTTTATATATTTGTTTTGCTCAGAATATATTATTATTTATATATTTATTTCTTTATTATTTTTTTAAAAAAAATAGCTTAGGACGACGGGCATTGCTTGTTATTAATTAAAATATTTTGTACAACGAGCATAGCTCAGTTATTAAATATTAGAATTGGCGATAGGCAAAGCGTGTTGTTGAAAGTTATGACGACAGCGCCATTTGGGAATTGACAACGGGCAAAGCCTGTTGTTACAATATATGACAACGGGCATTATGCGTCGTCAATACTAGCGACTTTTTACAACTCCCCCATTTGACAACGGGCGCAATGCCCGTCGTCAATCAAATATAACGACAGGCAATGCCCGTCATAATAAGGCTTTTTTCTTGTAGTGAATCCCTTCAAATTGTATCTAAAAATCTTTTCAAAATATCTTTTTTTAGGGATAATTACATAATGGTACCCTCTAATTAACTATAAATACAAAAAGGACCCTTAGTTTTTCAAAGGTAGTTTCAGGATTTTTTTTAAAATGTGTGAATTTAGGGTCTTTTTGTATTTATGGTTAACTAGAGGGTACCCACCGAGTTTTTAGAAACTTGAGGTCTTTACTATATATTTGGTTAACTAAAGGGTACCAATACGTAATTATCCCTTTATTATTTAATTCCTCTCCAAACTCTCAAGGCTCCAACAACTAGCAGCTAGAAATGAGGAAATTACACCCTATATCCCATTTTCCCTTACCCATTACATTTGCACATCATTTTAAAAGTCATTATATCTATACTTCTTTTTTTAGGTGTAAAATATATTTTTACCCTTTTATATTCAAGGTCATCTATTTCAGTCTCTAAATTTATTTATAATTTGTCATTTTATAGAGGGGTAAAATAGGTAAAAAAAAATGACACATTTGTAATAGATGTAAAGCAAGGGTATAAATGTTTTGATGCCTCATTTTAGGGACATTCTTGTAGTTCCCCCCGCTAGAAATTCCAAATTTTAATCTCACGAGGGCCTTAGAAGCTAGCCAAAATTAACACGCAATTAAAAATGCATAAAAGTACTGGATTGGAATGCAAAATAATTAATTATTTTTTTAAAGATTTATTAGCTCAAATGCTCTTATTGTTTATTCCATTTTGCAGTTTGTTTTTTATTTGAATTTTTTAGGCGTTAAACCCCTTTCTGATACTATCTATTGGCATCAGATCGAAATTGTCTCTTAATTTTCGATACAAATACCAAGAAACAGTACTATTCGAAAAGCTAACGCTTAAAAATTTTAAATAAAGGTTTTTATCTGTTTAGTACCTTATAATTTGTGTTTATCCTAAAACGTATCATCATTTTTTAATCATCCCAAAAAGTATTCTCGAAGTTAAATTTCTAACCATTTAGTACACTCTGGGTCAAACTTAAATTAACTTTTTAATTGTGAATTGTCTGAAATTTCAATTTAATTTTTTGAGGAATTTAAAAGGATTTGTTTTTAAATTACGTTTTATGTGCTATATACCCAACAAAAAAATAAAATAAATATTGTTTGGGAGCAAAGATACCTTAAAACATTGCATATCCTATGTAGGAGTAATAGCGAAATCGATTGTTTTAAAAAATTCAGTTAACTTAAGTTTGATTCAAAGTACTAAATGACTGAAAATATAACTTTGAGAATATTTTTAGAATTATTAAAAAACAAACATACTTTTTAAAATAAACACAAACTAACTACGTGGTACTATAAATCGCACAAGAGTAGAGCCAAAGGGAATCAATAATCACATAGCAGATCAGGAGTTTGCAAGAGGGAAAGTATACCTCGTTGGATCTGGTTGAAGAACACGGTGAACGGAAGTTGGGTAAGCATATCGAAGGAGAGGGATGGGACCGGAGTCAATATAGAGCTCTTCCGTTCGATCAAAAAACAAGGCCGCAATTTTGAACGCAGTAGAAGCACCTCCGACCTGGTTGGCGTCTTGCCAGTGTGGTAAAGAGCGGCAAGATCAGCAACCTAACCCCGGCCAATGGAGAAGAGCCGTTCAGGTCAACGTCGAAGTGAAGAGGAGATGAGGGATTGAAGAGAGAGAACGGAAAAGGAGAGTAAAAAATGCATTTTTTAGAACAGTAAAAAAGAGAGATATAGGGTACTGTTAATACCCTAAGCAAACGAACGCATTAAATAATTAACGAACATCCCTCGTACAAAATTGTGAGTCTTTTTTAAAGGATTTTAGATTCATGATTAGTAGCTGGAAGCAATCTCGAGGTCTGAATTAAGCACCATTTTTAGCACCTGCAAGCACTCTATGTACCAAAAGACAGAGATAGTATTCTTCAATGTGACAGCTTCAGTGATTGCAAAACAAAAAGACCACAGCCCACCTTGACCCATCATTTAATAAAATGACCTCAAAGTTTGAGCAAAAACCATCATCATCATGATCAATTATCATTCCCAACTGATGAGATTAAAACCCAACCCAAGCATGCAGCTTTTGCAGGGTAGGACCCTTTTCAAAATTGGTCTCTCGCCTACTGAACCATTCAAAAGACCAATACATGCATGGTGCATATACTAAAATTGTCAATAAATACACCAAATAATTGCATGTAAAAATATAAATTGTTCAACTTTATTGTCCTAAATATTTGTGCCTCTAAATAAGGGAAATCTGGGATCCAATTTTGAGAAAATTAAAGGCTACTCATAATACACACACACAAATATACTACGGAGCTAAAAATAAATATGGTTAGGGGACTAAAATTACATGAAATGTATATTTATAAAAAAAAAAAAAAAAAAAAATTTATTACGAACACAATTATGAATATCTTTTATAAATTAGTTATGTTTATGTTATACATAATATGATTAGATACAAACGAAAGACTTATTTGAGGAATATAAAAAAAAGAATTATTTCAAAGTTTTTATTTATTTATTTTTTTTATTCCATACTTTTTTATTGTAAAATTAAAATTATTCATATTAGAGCTTTAAAAATATATTCAAATTATATATATCATTGATTTATAATCAAATTAAATCAAAGTAAGAAATTTATTATTATTTTTAATTTTTCTAAAATAATAAAATAATTCAGTTCGATATTGCACCAAATACTGAATTATATTTCTAATGATTTAATCTGACAGTACACCAAATACAGCATAATATTCAGTATAATCTATTATTGTCTAATTCTCTATGCTAATTTCAGTCATATCATATGTACCAAACGTAGTCTTATATCCTTGTATGAAAGAAAACATTATTATAATTTGAAACAAATGGTAATCCTCTGCACACCAGTTAAAAATAGTGACTTCTTATTATATAAATTTTGTTTTCAAAGTTGGAAGGATTATAAATTGGTGTGCCCTATAGATTCTAATTTTACTTCCTTCTAACTTTCTTACTTACTTAATACCTAGTTGATGTTAAATTTGCGATTCTGTAATATTCTGAATAGAGTACTCTAAATAGAATAATATTCTAAACAAAATTTTAATTTGGTTTAATAGTTTGAATAACGTATTCTGAACAGAATTTTTATTTAGTTCAGTATTCTATAGAGTAAAAAAGAGTATTATTTTAAACAAAATAATATTCTAAACATAATATTTTTTTAAACAGAATTTTTGTTTGGTTCAATAGTCTGAACAAAATAATAATATTATATTCTCAACAAATAACCAAACATGACATGATTTTCCACTCCTTTTTAAATTTCTTTCACATTTTCCCTTCTTTTCACTTGGAAAAGTGATAATGACATTTTTGAAAATTAGCAAAATAACCTTCTATTTTTGGGCTGTGTTGATGGTAGCGTAGTTAAATTTAGATGGCAGTTTCGGATAATTAATAATAAAGTAAAATTAATTAGCTAATATTTTTGTAATTGAATAGAATGAATTTCATTATTGAACTACCTTCAAAGATTGAATCAGTATTGGCATATTACCAAAAAAAAAAAAAAAAAATCAGTATTGGCAAAGCGACAAATATAAGAGGACCAATTAAAACGGAAATTGCTCATTCTGTATTGAATGTTATCATATCATTTATTTTTTGGTTTTCTTTTTTGATAAAAATGGTCCCTGAACTATTGCATGGGAAATAATTTAGTCATTAATTTTTTTTTTGAGACAATTGGTACCTGAACTATTGCATTAGAGACAATTTATTCTTTGATCTTTTTTTTGACACCAATAGTCCTTAAATTATTACATTAGAGGTAATTTAGTCATTATTTCAAGGAGTAATGGTACTACAATAATACATAATTTAGGAATTATTTGAGCCAAAAAAGTTTAAGAATTAAATTACTTCTAATGCAATAGTTTAGGGTCTATTTGTGTTTACAAAAAAAAATTCAAAGACCAAATTGCCTCTAATACAATAATTCAAGGACCATTTGTGCCAAAAAAAAAAAAAAAAACCTTATTCGTAATGACTCGTTTTGCACAGTAATAGACATTTACTGAGCGATGGAATATATTCATTTCCTTTTCTTCTTCAAATGGCTTAAAATAAGGGAGATAATAGTTTATCAATAACAATAACAATAACAATAATAATAAGGGAGAGAATATGATTTATTAAACGCAGGGACGAAAGGAGTCAAAACTTAAGTCAATTTTTTTTATAATTTTTTTAAATATACATATTTCTATATTTTGTTAAGTAAATATATGTAGTACATAATAAAAAAAGCCCCGATAATTTTTTTCCAGGAATTTTTTTTTGTATACTACCCTATATTTTGTGTTAATATCAAAAACTATCTTAATTTTTGAATATTCTCAAAAATTACCTTAGAAGTTAGATTTTGTATCATTTAATATACTGAGTCAAAATTTAGTTCATTTTTTAAAAAAAAAAAAAAAAAAAAAAGCCCGAATGCCCTTACCCCTATTATATATATATATATATATATATTTATTTATTTGTTTCACTTAAAAGCTAATTTCATTTTTTATTCTCTCTCTCCTGCAACCTCTTCCCCTCCCCCATTGCCGCCTACACCCCTTCCTGCTGGACCCACTGCCTCCACGGCCAACCCAACCCCTTCCACCACCATTCCCTATTTCTACCATTTTTGTGCTCATATGGCACAGATGAACTATATAAGTAATAAGTGATATAAATGGGAAGCTATAGATGATGATTGATCAAGCACAATACACACAAAATAGTTTCACATAACATTTGTTCCTCAATATGTTTGTTTAGCATCGCCTTATTATTATTATTATTATATATGTTATTAGTTTGTAGCATTAATGAGTTTATTCCCTATTGTTAGCAGTTATTTGACACATGTATGGGCGGTGGATTTTGATAAATTTATGCCCAATTAGATGTTCTTCTTTTGTTTTTTTTTTTGGGGGACATTTATATGAATACCTCTAAAATCAAGTCTTCAATCATTTTTATCTCTTTAATAAATTCTATTACAAAAATGCAACTTTTTTACTCAAAATAAAGAAGAAAACTCCTCTAAAAAGTTCCTCAAATATAATGATTTTTAAAATCAAGGCAAAAAATGACAGTTAGAGAAAAAAGGTTATCTCATGTAATTTCCACTTTCTTTTTTCTCTTATTTTTATTTTATAAAAATGCTAATGGGAAATGACAAAGCATAATTTGGACCACCAAATCAGCATCCATTTTTGTTAGAAGATGGTTAATGAAATACTTGCCATTTTTAGTAATATTCCAAACACCTCAAGACTAAATTGGATCCAATTTAGATACCAAATTCCCCTATCTCCCCTCATAATAATTGTGAAGATAATGTGATCCAGCCTCTGACAATTACAAATATATAAAGCGTCAAGCAATTAGAGTGCAAAATCCAGTTCATTGAACAAAACACAAATCCTTGTTAGATTCTATTGGTCAAGTCCAAAATGAAATTCACTTAACAAAAACATCATTTTCACTAGCAATTTTAAGCTGCTTTTGTGTAATTTATGGTGTATAAGCGATGTGGGACAAGTTGTTACCCAAATCATGCATGGTCCGTTTGTCTCCCTAAACTATATTATCAAATCTTATTCATCAAGATTTGGCCCCCTAAAAAATGTTGTGAGAATTTATTTTGATTGATGGTTATTAAGCTTCGTACGGTATCTATATGAAGATTTGTTATAGAAGAACGATAAGGTTTTTGGGAACAAATCAAATCGAAAGAGGAACATGACTTGTCTCTTTTTGGTGTTGGCATAAAACTTCTACCATACTGTTGAGCTTACTTGACATAGTAAACTGTCTTAGAGGTAATAAACATAGGGCCAAAAAAGTATTCTAGTTAAATGATGCTTCTCTTATTACCTTTTATTAGTTAATGGTTTTTCTCTGCTGATCTTTTCTTTTATTTTCTTCATATAATTATTATTGTAAGAGCTATACTTGACTTAGGCCTTGGTCTTTGGAGTTTTGATCAGCTGATTTGATTTTAATGTACACAAAGTTGATGTGAAAATTTCTTTCTTCAGATTCTCTTATCATTCTCTTTTTCTTCTTTAATATATATATATATATATTGTAGAGGTTAAATTCTACAATTAGATTTGTTAGGGCACCAGCAACCTGTAAACCAGAAAAAGAAAGAGTGCGGGTCAACCTTGAC